>SCLD01093347.1:0-12395 GCA_004367895.1 Oikopleura longicauda | reverse complement strand
GCGTGCCTTGCGCTTTCGTCTCCTACTCTTCTTCGCCGCTTCCACCTTGTAGTGATTCTCCAACAAGTCAACTCTTAATGTTCAAATAGTCAGTCAGTTTTTAAAGAAGCAGTTTACACTCACTTTGTTCGCACATCCTCTATCCATCGGTAACAAGTCTGTTGCTTGGCCCTCGCCAACTGATTCGTATGTGAAATCACGCGTTGATATGTTGCCTTGACATCATCTAATATAAAACATTATATTTTCATTCGTCCTAATACACAATACCTTGATGCTGCTGTGCCATTTTCTCCAGTTCAGTTGTTTTATCATGAACAGTTTGATTGATTTTGTTAATTTCGGTCTCAATCAGATTAACGCGACGATCAATTGTTGCATTGAGGGGCAACACTTCAGGGTGTCGCTTTTGAACTGTTTTCTTTGTGTCTTCAAACGTTGACGGAGTGAGCTGGGCGACTTTTTCCTCGACATTTGACACTCGCTTATCAGTCACATCAACCCTATTTTGTGTTTAATCAAAGTTACAGGTCATTTAATTGGCCGCTCTAACCTAATTCTGTTTTTGTTAATTTCCTTGCGCAGCTCCTCATACTGTTTGTTGGAGTCGTCCCGCATCTCGTTTGAAATTTCGAAGCTATCACGCATCAAGTCGAAATCTTTCAGCATTGTTTCCATCCATTCAACTTTTGACGACATGAAGTTGATGACTGAATTGCGGATTGAGTTGCGAAACAAGTATGAAACGAACCTTTTTGCATGTCGTGGACTTTGGTCTCCATTTCGTTCATCTCTTGCATGTGCTCGTCACTTTTCTTGTCCAGTGCGCGTTGTACTGACACGGCCATTTTGTCGATTGCATCTTGAATGCGACGGTTGATCGCTTTCTCTGAGTCGCGTTCACACTGTGTCAGTGGCTCTTCACTGAATGGCCATCCTAAACAAGAAAAATCAGCTCAATGATTATTTCCACCGTGCTCTTAACCTTGTTGCTCAATCAAACACCGTTCCCATGCAATCAATAGATTGTCACTGTGCATGGACAATGCCTTCACAGCACCACAGTCAATATTCTGGCTATTGCTCGGTTTGGTTGACACGCGTTTCAGCTGGTTATCATCGTCCAACTCAAACTTGGTCACATCGCCGTTTGCCAAGCCAATAAATATCTCAATACTTGGCTTATAATTGACAGTGATACTCGTGGCCAGGCCAGTAAGTGGGGTAAAGAGGGGCAATTTTGACAGTCTTCCCGACAGGGCCGGACATCGCGTGCGCCAATTCTGGAGCCATAATGGATAGTTGTTTGCCTCTAATAAATCATATAAGTACATGACAACAAAACATTATGTCGTTCAAGTTCAACAAACAACAATTAACATATGTAATAATGTGATTGATTGTGACACTTACCATCCGAGCACAAGTAGGGGTGCGAATAGGGTTCATTTTCTTCGTTTCGATATGACTCCCATTTCTTCGCCTTCTTGCCATGTTCATCCTCAAAATTTAACGACATAAACTTGTCGTCCAATTCATCAAACGAAAACTGACACACGGCTGACTCAAACTCGCCCTTTGTGTTGGAGGTGGCGAAAACTCCGAAGAACGAGTGTTCACTTTCGAAGACCTTGAACAGTTTAAATGTTTGCTTATACATATAACGAGGTACTACCGAAATAAGCTTGTCGAAAATGAACTCAGTTTCTTTCTTCTGTGAACATGTTAATTCCATTTTCACATATGACATGAACACGTGTTCGTAAATTGAGTCGGATGATCCGCCAACATCGCCCTTACACAAACTGGCAACACGGTTGACCCATTTGCTTATAGTATGTGGTGTGTAATGAAACATAAAAAATCTATTTGACTATGATAGGAACATGCAGTTAATAGTTATAATGCCACAAAGGTGACACCACTCTCCCATTGACCATCTCACGGAAGAAAATTAACAAACGATCGCCCCTGTCCATAGTTGACACAAACTGGGGATTGCTCAACCATGCCTCGCCCGGATAATCCTGGCCTTCTGGCGTTCGTAACAATGTGGCCATTGTGGTCGCGTTTGATTTGATTATTGATGCCTGATGTACATCGCCGGTGACGGTAAAAAAGGACTCAATTGGCTGCTTTTGACGTTTTGATGATTTGATTGGAATGATGAAGGCTGCTGAGTTTGTGTTTGACGGGCACATTTGACCGTTTGTCCTTTCAATTTCGGATAATAAAACAATAAATCACTCTAGTTCTCAAACTTTGGATCATCTCCAATCGCCGATCAGTACTAGTATATTTTTGTAGCTGTATAGTAGTGACCCGGAACGGGGTCGGACGGTTGTTTCGTGCTTTTTCAAGTGGTTATTATGTAAATAACTCACTATCAAAAAACGACGGTTATATACAATTGCAAAAGTGATACCAGTTTTTTGTGATAAAAGACAATAAAAAATGTGCGTGGACACGTATTTTATGGGTTTGTGGTCTCTCTATACTTTTGATGGGTGAACTTCTATACTAAATGGCGACAGGACACCATATGGCAACTAGGCTTGGCTAAGGCTGAATGCATGATGAGATGAAGCAAAGAAAAAACACGAAACAAAGTTTCACAATCCAAAATTCCTTTCAATTGGCAGATTCGCCTGGGCAGATGTCGGCGTCAGATTGAATTTAAATAGGATTGGCCGAGCCGCATGGGTACCGCACACCCACAGCTGCTGATCGGGCCACGCACTCTTGCCAATTGCGAGCAGAACATTGTCGCATTGATCAATCTGAGTTTGTAACGGATTAACCAAAATTGTTTGATATTCTCAAGCTCCACCGGAAGCGAACAAATCTAAGAATGTCTCCCGTGTACATCCAGTACATCCTTGACCGCGCAATCTGCAGTAAGCAGATTAGCCCTATCAGCTGATTCTATAATTAGCTAAAGCAACTTCAAGGCCAAAAATAACTTATCGGCAGCCAACGGCGTTAGGTGTCGTGCCGTTATCGTGTTCACCTCTATATCGGGGTACACAAGTTGGCGGTAAGATGAAAGCACTCGACGCATTTGTCGTAAAATAACATTGTCTCTCAGCAGCGTTCACACTGATGATTAGCATGGAGGATGATCAATGACGATCAATGCCTCATTTGGTCCGTGTTCATTTTATTGGAAAGGCACAGGATCTAAGGTCAATCTGTCAGTGACAGTAAAAACGTCCGCTCTCTCTCCAATGTTGGACTACTAAAATATTAAGCCAAAATCATGTCATTTAGTCTTACAATGGTGCCAAATCCAAAAACCACAACTGTATCCGCATAGACGCTCTATCCGTTAACATTTTCAATATATGTTCTACGAGCCATAATTGACTTCTTCCCCACTTTCCCACCTTTAAACGACACGTTACGTTTTTTGTTTTGCTTAGTTCGTGTGTGGTATTTAAATGTGGCCAAATGTGATTGAAATTGAACCAGGTGTGAATGAACTCGGCCCCCGATACGTAAATTTATAACAATCGATAGAATGTCCTTTAAATTCTTGTTTTAAGAGAACCCTCCAAAACGAATCCCACGCCACCCCGAATCTCACACTCACCGCATTGCCACTGCGGCGACAGTTGCTAATCGTCTGATTATCGGGTCGCAATTGTATCGATCGTTTTTCCTCGAGCACATTCAGTTCCTTATTTTCCTGATAGATAAGCAGCTCGTTTCTGACGCGTGGGGGATACAAATAAAACTTAATTCACATATTGTGCAACAAAAGACACAAAACAGGTGACATATCGGACGATAATGGATATGTAAATAGCTAATTATCAAGTCAAGTTCACGTCAAGTCCGTGATCCCCCTCGTACCTGGCGCCGACAATTAGCTGATCGCCTTGACGTTGCCACGAGTGAAACTCGAAATTGCCATACTTTGCATTGGTTAACGTTCGAACGTCGTCAGCTGCCAATAGTATATTATTTGCCTTTTACGGAATTGACAGGCTACAAAACAGTAAACGCCCTGTCTTCAAAGATCAAAGTGTATTTGCAGCTGTATATACAAGACGAAGTTATCGTGTTTATGTGACGAATTTGAGGAAATACGTGAGGGAACGAGTTAATTATTCGCACCACCGTTTCTCGTCGGTATATCGTAATATTTTCCGAATCATAAGCTTTATAGGTTTCGAACGTGAAAGTACTTTATGACTATTGGTGGTCGCGATCAAATACTAAACGTGAAGATATCGATCAAGTCTAGCATCTTGTTCCTTGAGTCAGTCAAGGCCCTAAATTGAATTAAAACAGGATACTATCGCCACATGAAAAAGATCTCACCCGCCAATATTACCGTAAAATCCGTTCCTGAACCAACGCCAACAAATAATATATTAATTGCATTGTAATTCAATTTTCTCTATATCCTTGATTCATACACAATTGTAATCGCCTCGCGCGTTCTGTTGTTCTTTCCAATGATATGTCGTATTTACGAGTAGATCCAATGTAAACCAACTTTTTCTCTCCTTTACGACGCGATCAGCTGTCACTACTACCTACCACTTTTCCCAAACACCAAATAATCTCTGATAGTGGTCGCCGCACTGGTCCTCGTTGGATTTGACTTCGACTTGATCCGGACTTTGCTGGAGGAAGATTTTTTGTTTCGGGCGGGGGTAGCAGCACAAAAAACTCGAGATTTTCTATTTCTACTTTCGGATGATGACACTGATATAAGGAGTGAGGAGCTTAGAGCGCCCCCACCCCGATCGCTACACAACCACCCAGGCAGGCGTAGTACATGGTGATGTAGAAAGTCTACATTTTCCCATCTTGCTTCACTCTGATCTGTACTAAACTCTCTCTTTCTTCTCTCTGCTTCTGTGTGATGGAAGTTCAGATTTAGATAAATGATCAAGCCAATTTCAAATGTCTGCGTAAAACGATCAAACGAAGCTGATCGCCGATTTACGCATGTTTCGTCGCGTTGTAACTTAGGCTCCCATTATCGAAAAGACAAATTAAATAACATATAAACTTCCGCATTCAAAACATAACCTCTGCACCGTGAAACGTGAATAACAAACTAACAGTAGTTGGCCTGTCCTTGTTTTAAGTTTGGATTAAAGTAAAGGAAGTAGAACGGCTTCGCCGGGTCTCGCCCCTATATGCTTTTTCCTTAAAAATCCAAGGTCAAGGCGCGACCACGCGAAAATATGGGGACATTGAGTCAATATGTACGAACAACTGATAAAAGACTTATTGTGAAAGAACGATATCTGTCATATAAAATATCTGGCTCTATTGTCAATTCGCAGAATGTTTTCTCGCGCGTGTCGCTTCACAAAAAAGTGATGTCCAAGTGACAGGATGATGATATTTTGATTGTTTAATGCAGCTGATTGGTAGAGTGAGAATAGAAGCCGTTGATAATTAACAATTGAATATTAAATTAAAGACACCTTAATTCGTAGTGGTGGGTAGAGTGGTTTTGCGCGATAAGAGCCAAAAGTGTCCTGAGAACGGAATTATGACGGCGCACACAATGACAATGGCATCGAGCCACATTTCGTCAAATTTGACAGACTTTTGATTGATGAACCCTCGAACGCATCAAAATTTCTAGCAACAGTTGAAGGACCCACCAAGTCGAGGGAGATTGTGGGTGAGATTCCGTCGGCAATGTTTGAAATAAAATCATTTGATCAGTCAGATAATCACCAATTAACGACGTCTAATCAATTGATACTTAGCTTGATCGAAACTTAGCACTGTTGAGTATAAATGATAAGTAGTACAAAGTAAATGGTAACTCAATATCCAATGCTGAAGTAACCTTGAGGCGAGGCAGTCGTAATTATGCAGACTTACTAATCTGCATGTGCAAGTCTCAAATTAATGTTGTTTTGAACAAAATAGCTCCAGAAGTGTCCATTTTGCTGATTTGTGTGGGAATGCACTGAACGGTGCAAATTCCTATTAGCTTACGCAGGGCCTATTGTATCGTGCCTTAGATCAGTGTGAGAGAGAGGAAAAAAACGAGAAGAGAAATAGGCGACGAAAAGAAAGAAAGAAATGAGTCGTTCCTCTACTAGTTCGATGTCCACTAACTTATCGCTGGCATCAGCGCGGTGAGTACCCACTATCTCCCTACTTACGGATTAGGGACTTGTTTTGCACTTTTTGTGCTGACGACAGATCATTATCGAATTTATTATAACGAGATAATTTATCCGGTTGTTATTAACCATGCCGACTCGGCCGAGGCACAAAAAGTGAATATGTTTCTATTTGGCACTTAGACGACTTTGGTAACGTAACCCATTGCTCAAAGAGAGTTCAATGCTAAATTGGACGATAATGGTTGAATCATATAACAATTAGTTCGTTTGATAATTATGGAAAATCGGAACCATTGTAATATCACACATGTTGACTTATCATTTCAGGCGCTCGTCAATTATACCACAGTAAGTACGGTGTCAGGCAACACATGTAGGGTGTGAAGATTTTTGGATTAGGCTGCTTTAGCATGATATGCTTGATCACGATAGGTCGGCTTACTCTTCGTGACTGTTATGACAGTTGACATGATGAATTCAGCCTATCGTGGCTAGTTGAGTACACGCACTGACTGATTTTGGTCAATTCGGTGGCTTTGGCAGTAATGATGACATCGAATCGATCCATCATGCGTCAAGTTCTGCGTTATAATCGCATGGGCCAGATGTGTTAGTTTTAGCAAGTAAAACGTCAATCAACAGTTTTATGTACCGTTTAAGTACGCGCTTGGCTATATAATAATGAAATTAAATGTGTTTTCATAATCCCAGAGCAAAGAGAACACATTATGCCTAGCAAAATCAACGAACATTTCAATTTCAGGCCAGCCCACAAGCTATTACCTTTGCCCCGTTTGATCGACAATGATGATGTCGCAAAGCATGAGAAGTTTGTCTTGGTACTCATCACTGGCGGCACGTTGTGTATGAAACGAAACGAAAAGGGCAACTATGCACCGGTTGAGGGGTTCCTGGAAGAGAAGATTCCTGACATCAGCCTACTGCATGACCATGAGTATTACGAGGAACACATTCAAGACAGGCTCGTTTCCACGTTGTTGTATCCGAGACCGTTTGACCGGTTTTGACACTTCCCCACTTCGCCCATTGTTTGTTTGTGTCTCAGAAGACAGTGAGGCCGAGCAGACACAGCTATAAGCTCAATTAGAAGTGGTGGTTTTTTATAATTGACAATCGAGGTGGTTATAAACCGATAAGTGCTTGTTCATAGGCTACCAGACTACATGATAGGTATCCTTTACCTAAATTACCGCCGGTTCAAATTTAGATTGATCCCCCTAACCGGATACATTTGACTATACAAATCTATCCGACTTTTAATCTCTGAAACGAGCCATCTCACAAAAAGATATGATGACGTACACTGCAAGAACGTTTTCGTGTTGCCAGAAGTCACCAAAGAAGATGGCACTGTCGATCGCATCATCTACGTTCTGTACGAGTTTCACCCGTTAATTGACAGTTCAAATATGGATCATCACGATTATCGGCAGATTGCTGCTGACATTGTCAACACATATGATCATTACGATGGCTTCGTTATCATCCATGGAACTGATACCATGGCCTACAGTGCCTCGGCTCTGTCGTTCATGTTTAGCGAGCTGGGCAAGCCCGTCATTTTGACTGGTGCCCAGAAGCCTCTGGGTGAGATGCGGACTGATGCGATTGACAACATGCAAGGTTCACTGGTCCTGGCCGGTTCCGTGTGCATTCCCGAAGTGTGCGTATTTTTCAATCGACGTCTATTTCGTGGGAATCGTGTGTGCAAGTACGACACGGAAGATTATTCGGCGTTTCGATGTTTCAACATGGAGCCACTGGCGAAAATGGGGACAAAGATCAACATCAACTGGGATGCGGTGTGGCGCTCGTCGGAGGCGAAGAAGATGTCGGTGACCAATGGCTGGAATCCGAATGTGGCATTGTTACGATTGTTTCCCTGTATAACGGCGACAACAGGTCAGATCCTAATCATAAGGCACTTAGTACTCATATCCGCTAGTCCGATCATTTCTTCAGCCGCCTGTCCGCGGTGTCGTCCTCCAGAGTTACGGTGCTGGCAACGGGCCCGACAATCGACAAGGTAATCTCCCCCATTTCGAATAAAGGAATCACCGGCTAAAACGTGTCTTCGTCGCAGATATTATCCGCGAGATCACACTGGCCAGTGCCCGTGGCGTCATTATCGTCAACATATCTCAATGTCAACAGGGCTCAGTCTCCGCTGCATACGAAGCCGGTGCCGTACTCGAAGCCGCCGGCGTCGTCCAAGGTGCCGATATGACGCCAGAGGCGGCCCTGGCCAAGTTGAGCTACTTGCTGGCGATGGAGGGGCTCACCGTCGACGAAAAGCGACGCATGTTACGAATGAATTTGCGCGGTGAGCTGACTCAGCCGGATATGAAGCGTTTGTCACTTTCGGACAATAACTTTTTGACATCGGTCGCCGCTTCACTGCGTGTGTCATCAAACAGTGAAATGGATCAAATTAAGCAGTCACTCTTTCCCTCATTGATGTGCTCGGCGGCAAAGCTGGGTGATTTGAAGACATTGGCCCGTTTGCGACGTGAGGGTGGTGATTACAGTGTTGAAGACGTGAGTATTGACTTGCTAAGTGAACAATAATTCTCTTCTTTATCCTTTATTTATCTGGTGATTCGACCCAAAATTCAGTATAATCACGTAAGATACCTCGACGTTAATTGTTCATTTACGCACACCCCCCATCACCAGCTGATTTTATCGTTGCTACAGTAGTTCATAAATCTGCCTCTTAGTACGACGCACGTACACCGCTTCATATTGCCGCTTCTGAAGGTCACGCACTCGTGGTGGAGGCCATGCTGACCGAAGGCGCGCCAGTTCATGTTCGCGATCGGCATGGCAATACGCCACTAATTGATGCGGTGCGGAACAAGAACTTTCAATGTATTGAAATGATGAAGAATGCGGGCGCACAGCTCAAGATCAGTGATCATCATTTGGCGAACGAGCTGTGTACACTGGCCTTGTTTGGCGATTTGGATGGCATTACGGCATGGCATATGGGTGGTGCGAATTTGGGTCAGTTTTAGTCAGTTGACAATCGACATGCAAGTAATGCTTCAGACGCGCGTAATTACGATGGTCGCACTGCGCTCCATATAGCCGTGGCGGAGAATCAAGAGGAGATTGTCCGGTACCTGGTGTCGCAGGGATCAAACCCGCGGCTTGAAGATCGACTTGGGCGAACGGCATTTAGCGAGTTGCCGAATGATAGCTCAAACATGACGGAGCTGCTCGAGTGGGGCGAATCACTACAAATCAATGCAAGTGATCTCACCATTCTAGCAGAAGATAACTAGATTAACCTAATAATTTAACAAAACGGTGATTTTTCAACAGCATAACTAATAAAACTCACACAATATAGTTTTTATAAGCATTTATCTGCATTTACTATCTCATTCATTGCTAGTACTTGATAATGAAAATTCAGTCATTTGTTAGCGTATTTTATTTGCAATTAGTTGACTATATAAAATAAGAAACTGTGCGTGCCATGGGAAGGTAACAAGCTGAGAGAGAGTGCGTCTTTGTGAGTGTCATAAAGGGTGGATAGGTGAGTTCTCGTGCAATACTTGGGTAAACGAGTATTACCTCTAAGTTTAGGTCTAGTGTAAAGGAAGTACTTGAAGTCATATGAGGGGGGAGGGGATGAAGAATTAGTTGTGTAAATTACAATAGTTTAATGTATGAAGTCGGGACGAACCCCTCCATTGTGCCCTCTTTCACCTTGGTCCATCCATCGCCCGTGTCCTTTTCGGTGACGAGTAAACGCTTAAAATATAATATATAACTATTCAATTTGAGTGTAATGTACCTGGCCCGGTTTGATGTGAATGCACCCGTCGCCATCATCGACAAACTCGTATAAGCACTCGGCACTTGTATAAGCGTCGCTCGTGTCCTACAATGAATACATACGTAATTGACGTCATAATTATTCACGTGTCAATTACTACCTCGTCAAATGAATCCGCCCGATTCGCAGCTATTCTACGCTGTGGCTCGGCATAGTGGGTTCGATCCTCGTTGGATTGAGCCGCACTACTGGTCGTGGTCGTTGTCCCGGACAAGGGGAAGGTCGTTGGCGGTGAGCGGTGGCGACCTCGTGATTCTTCTTAATGTTTAACTCCATTTAAATAAAGTCAAAACTTACCTGGTTCACTAGGTGGTGCCTTTGATGAAGTTGATTTCTCCCCAAGCCAATGATTAATTTGATTAATTCGACGCTCATGCTGCTGTATCCTTGTATTGACCTCGGCAATCTTCGTCGTATAATCGCCCGGGTCGCCCATTTTCGAGCTTGACTTTGCCAAATTCTGCATTTTTTCGAGCGCTTTTAACTCGGCCCATGTTTTGTCAAGCTCTTTCTCGACATCTTTGCGCATCTTTTTCAAGGCTCGCTTCTGCTGCTCCGGTGGCAAGTGGGACATGTCCTCCTGGGCCGGTTTCTCGGGCGCTTTCTTGTGACGGCTGAAGAGACCGCCCAGTCGATTCCCGCGCGAGAAAGTCTGGTTTGCTTGGCCCGTTTGTTCAATGTCTTTAAACAAGTAAATTAAAAGTACAATAAATCTTATTTAGTTTTACCTTCAAACGGTATATCATCGGGCGGGTGATAGCCCGTTTTGAATTCATCAACCAGCCCATCGGCATCCGCCTGGCCATTAATATCACTCGCCTTGGTCTCAATGTCGCCCAGACAGCTGGTCATGAGGGGCCGGAATTTCTCTTCGACTTTACAATAGTTGATCACTGTCTTGCTATACGTATCAGCACTGGCTAGGAATTCGGTTTGGTAGCGCTGTAGTATGTTTGGCACCAGTTTTGTATGATGCTGTCGCTGCTGATCATTACACTTGACCAGTTGTCGCGCATATTCATTCTTTGCATCTTCTGCTAGTGTCCGTTTTTGTTCCTTGTTCACTCGTGCCTTTTCAACGTCTGCTTTTGTCACATGATCATCTTGATCGGCCTTGTCATACTGTTGCTTGGCTTTCTCGGAATTTTTAAATTTCGAGCTCCAATTCTCCTTCGACTTGTCCATCTCTTTCCCACACTCGTCCAGCTGCTTCATATTGCGCGCATACTCGCCTCGTAAATCTTTGCGTTTATTGGCAAACTCGCCGTTAAACTGGTGAAATGGCTGAACGCATGTAGAGATGATCTCCTCGCTTATTTGCTCGTATTGATTCGCAATCATGCTGGTGCCTATAATTAACTTTTTATTCAGTTAATTAGTAAGTTAAACTGACCAGACAGTAACTGAGTAAATGCATCCTCAGTTGAGTAATGTCCTTGGCTATCCTTGGCCCCATTTAGTTTCTCATATTTTGACGCCAATTTACGCAGTTTCGTACAGTACTCATGATCTAGTTGTGCCTTCTCACGTAGGAACCGACACAGATGATCATTCTTCGTGGTCAGAGCGACGAAACGGCCGTCGACCTTCTCCAACTGATCCCATAGTTCAGTGCCCCACTCTCTCATGTCTCATTACTATGTATCTGAAACAAGTGTCTTTAATTCTTGAGACAGAGTGTGCGTTGGTAGTAGTAGGAGGGAGACACAATGATTCATGCCCTGAATCACGCTATTTACTACTAACTGTGTGTTGTTTTTTGAGTTGAATTTTACATCTTGTATTTTTTAGTTAATTTTTTTTTGAAGAAATATTTAAAGGCACAGGTACTTTCATGATAGTAGCAAAAAAATGGCACTCTCTCAAAATATACATCAATATAAACGCCGCGGCTGGGCAATGCGCTCGGGGTGACTGGTTAGTGGCGTTTCCACTTTAGTTGTCCTTGGTTTTTGTTGCTGCTGCTGCTGCTTGGAGCTGCTTGATTTGGAGCGATTGAGCCAAGAAAAAACCTTGGCGGAGAAGGCATCCGCCACGTAGACTGTCGGTCCGAAGATTCTGTGGTTTTTAAGTGGTTAAAAAACTGGTCAAAAAAATTAATTAAAACCTAAAACGACCAGTCGGCGTTGGCTCAGGCGTCTTGGCCAGGTGCGAGGCGAGAATGGACATGGGGAAGAGAATGGAAAAGAGACATCCACTCGTGATATTGTCGCTTAAAACGGCGGTGAAGGCCAGGGGACAGCCAAAACCAAAGAAATAGGGCCATCGCGTTTCAATCATGGCGATGCGTTTTTTAATGTCAATGCCCATCGGGTACCACTTGTACTCGAACGCCGTCCACCCGTGCAACAGGGACAGGTGCAGGAAGTAGAGCAGATTGTTGAGTCCCTTTTTTGATTGAATTAATTAGTGAAAAA
>SCLD01093336.1:0-12400 GCA_004367895.1 Oikopleura longicauda | reverse complement strand
TCAAACCTTGAATCATTGACCATTGACGAGCGCATGCGCAATGGTTCATATTGATGGAAGCAGAACTGCTCAACCAGCTGTTGAATGAATTCCAACGAACGTTTCGAATTGAAATGATCATCAACACATGGCGAGTAGAGGCCAATGCCCATGACGTTAGGGACGACGACCATGAGACCGCCCGAAATGCCCGATTTACCGGGCAACCCAACGCGATAGGCCCACTGGCCCGAGTAGTCATTCATGCCGGCGGCCAACATGTGGGACAGAGTTGATTTGACGCCCTCATTTGAGAGGCACGATACGCCCGTGATCGGGCAAATACCAGCATTTGCCAACGTTGCCGCCATTACCGACAGTGAATCCGTATTGACAGTGACATTGTTGAACTGGGTGTACGTGTCCAGTGCCACCTCGACCGAATCCTCCGGCGGGATGACGCCACACTCGCGCATGAAATAGGTGATTGCCGAATTCCGGCTGCAATTCTCGCGCTCGGCCATGAACGCCGCATAGTCAAAGCCAACGCCCTCAGTCTGCTCCGGGTTGACGATGCCACACAGTTGACGCATTTTCATCATCATGAGTTTGTGACGCTCGGGTGCGCTCATTTTGCGGCCGAACAGGGTCGACATCAGTATGGCGCCCGTGTTGATCATTGGATTGTGCGGTCGCGAGTGCTCGTCCAGGATGATTTGCTTCGACGCGCCACCGGGAGCGATTTCATGGCCAACCTTGCCATTGACATAGTCAGCGCCATACTTGTCAATCGCCATCGAGTACAGAAAGGGAGCCACAATCGACTGGAGAGTGAACATGTGCTTGTGATCGCCAAAGGCAAGACGCTGACCATCGACGGAGCAGATGGAGACGGCCCACATGTTCGGGTTCTCCTTTGACAAGTAACTCGTGTATGTTGAAACGCACCCGCCATGAATGTCACTGGTCGCCAAAAAAAGCTGTTTGATGTCATTCTCAAAAGTGACGAAATCGCCAATGATCAGATTCGAGTCGAATGCCGAGTGCAAGAAATCAAATGTCGAGTGGATCATGCCCTATTTTGTTGAAGAGAAGTTAAATTATGGTAGTTAGAAATGAACAAACCTTGAAACACTCGAAATCAATGAAATGATGCTCCGGGTGATCGCTCTCCTCGGCATGCTCAATGATAAAGTTTTGGCATGCAATCAAATTCATGTTTAACTCGGCCAGGCGCGGATCCTCTAGGTACAAGCCCGCCGTGCGCAGTGTCTTTTTGAACATGAGAATGTCCAAGTGGCCCTGTTTATTGGTCGAGCGATCGTAGAGCTCGCGCCCGAAACCGGACTCATGATCGTCAATGTCGACGCCAATCTGACGGAAATTCTTCAACAGTTCCGGATGGGAGGCAATCATGCCACTGAACATTTTAATGACTCACAGTTTATGCACTAAGTCACCCGTCGGAGTTAAAAAAGGAAAATATTGTGGCACTTTACGACTTAGATTCATGATGCATGACCGGAACCAATTTCGCCGGGATCAGCTTGCGTTGCTCATTGATTGAGCTGCGCCGGGCGAGGCGTTTCGCCTGGAGCTCTTTTTTCTCGCGACACTTTTTGCACTTGTCCAATGCGCACAATGATTTTCTCTGGGGTGGGCAAGACATCGTTTTTTTGATATCACAAACTATTATTGACACGCTATTACTTGGTTTATGAGGACCTAACAAAACTATTGGCGTTACATAAATCGCATCAGTATCACTACTGATAATACTGAATTAGTACTGTAGAGGTAACTCTAGCCTAAATGGTACTGTGACGGACCGGTTAAAAACCTTGAAGTTTTCGTTTATAAAGTTAACCTCAAGCCGTCAGGTATCAGGTATAGTTTCAACTACGACACACTTACCTAAATGCCTTGGTGACGCATATTGATGGTCGCGGTCCCCGTGTCGTTCTCCTTGTTGAAGTTCTATGGTCGATTTTTTTAGTTTAAAAAGACAGTTTTATTAAGAATATTTCACCTTTGGTTGTTCATCACCCGAGTGACAATGTCGGCAAAGGAATTGCGCTGCTTTCGCGTTTTTGTCTCTCCGCCACTCATTTTGGCCCACTTTAGTTTTGCGCTCGACGCGTTGGTCGACTCTGCCGAGGATAAATCAAGCATAATTATTATAGAGGAAAGGACTCTGACGTGAAAGACTTACTGGTCCCTACATTTTTCGGGCGATCTAAATGATGACATCGTAAAAGTGCTTGAAAGTAGGTCATGCCGTTAAACAGGTTCAGATGGCCTTTATTGCTTATCTAACATCGAAAAACTGGTACTTGACCATATTTGGTGACCATAATGATGGGTTAACATGAGTTTAAAGTGAAACAAATTTCAAATGTATTTCAAGTGTTCATGTACGTGATACAGAAGTGGTTACTTTGTTCAGATGTATTTTTTGGTTATTCTGCGTATAAAAAAGATCGATCTGTGTCGTATGGCGAACTTATAGAACCAGTGTAAGTTAATCATAGCTGAGGTGAAAGTGTGTAAGTATGACAGTGATATTACAACGAAATAAATGACAGTGTGTATTTTAAGCGTTTTTTTTGAGTTCGGGCTTTGGTTCACGTTCACGTCACTTCAAATGGCGCAACACTTGCCGATCGTCCCCACTCAACTCGAGCTGGTACTGCCGCTCAACATGCCGCCTCGGCGGCAACCAGTCAAGGGGCGTGGTGCCAATGGCGACAGTGCACCAGGATCGCGCGATAAAGACATTGAGTGAGCCAAACAAATGAGCCAGTAGAAAGGTCATCCCAACGTAGCTAAAGTTTAAGTTAAGCGTCAATTTGTTAAGTACCCTCTTTTTTACCGTCGTATGAGATCGAATTGAATGAAGAAACAAAACGCAATTGGAATCACGACGGGATTGAGAAACAAATACAGTGGCGAAAAGCCCTCTTTCAGCAAATCAAGTGATTCGAACAGTAGATAGACGACCGGTAAGCCTGTGGTTGGTGTGAATAAAAAAAGAAGAATGAACTTGTCGCGTTGAAGGTTATTCACACGCACCTGCTGCACACAAACAAAGGATCATGTAGTAGGGATTGAACAGATTCCCCAGCAAAATGAACACGATCGTTATTTGCAGAACAGTTAAGAAGTACATCGCAAGCACCTGAATTGGTACCTGTTAGTTTTAATTTGCAATATCACGCCTACCGTAAGTGTTAACGAGAAGTTGCGCGATAATAACGACATAAAACCAAATGCAACGAGACTCCACACGAGCAGGCCGACGTGGTCGAGCTTGATGCGATATAAATTGTGTCGTTCAATACTTTTGAATGCGTTTTGTTTTTGTATGCAATTGACAAGAAGACTATCGAGCTTAAAAACTAACGCAATGCCTGCTGCCCCCAGTGACACTGACCCGGATCTCACGCCCATCGGAACCAAGTGTCGCCAGTGAGATATTGATATTGGCGGCAAGTTGATTGTGATCGTCAGCGAGAATGTCAATTGGCAGGCGAACTGTCCTCATATTCAGCGTGACTCGCTCTGACCTGCACCGGTCACTCGGGCACTTTCGCTTTGACATTATACAATTGAAATCAATTCGACAGTCGAGCTCATATCCGTTGAATGATTCGTCTGACGTTGAGTTCATTATTGATAATGACGAAACAAGTGAACTACTACTAACCAATGGCCAGCCGCGCGCGGTACTTGTTGACAAAGGCATACATAATATTACCATGATCGACGCGACGCGTGCAATCATCAATAACGCGCGTCAAACGCTTCTCCAAGTCAAACGCATAGTCAAGCGTTTTATTCCTGCTCCGCCTCTCGTATGAAAAGGGGCGCCGAGCGGCGCATTGTTTGACGTTTAACTGATTGTACCACGGGCAGTAGTAGTCGAGCCAGTGATCGCCGTAGGTGATGTTGCAGTTCGTGCACAGGTTCTCCTTGACGATGGCGCGACTTTGATAATAATGATTGCAAAAGTCATTATCGAACTCTATTTGGGTATCACTAGACAACGTCACCGCGGTTTTAATGTTCTTTCCTTTATGTTCAAGCAATGATAGGCCAAGCGATTGACATGCATGACGCGATTGACTATCAGCAAATTATGGTAAAATTATGGTAAAGTTAATTTTAATTCAGGTAAAGCGTTGAGTTATAAACGCATTTTATCCTTTGGGCTGTTACAATAAGTAAAGTGGTCCTAGTGAGCAGGATATACCGTTGCTGTTCTCTCGTTAATCGTCGATCAAGTTTTTTGTGATTGGTCGTCACTCTCATAGTTATGACGTCACAAAAATGAAGGGGCCGCACCACTGCAGCAACGGTATATCCTGCTCACTAGGACCACTTTAGATTTTGACACCCGACAAAGGCGGTAGATAAAGAGCGGTAGATGATTCGGCTGCCAAATTAAAAAAAAATGCTTGAACAATCCTTGTACTCGGCACTCATCAACTTGGCTCCCTTGTAGTTGAGTGATGATCGTGGGATAATATCACTCATAAGCAGTCCAACTTGATTGAACGACGAGTTCAACACTGTCGTGAGGGTGATTACTTTAAATTACTTTGGCTTGAAAATATAATCAAGTGCACACCCAGACTAAAACGGGCAAGCCAAACGCAATTGGGAGTATTGCAATGGCAACTGCTGCAATGTGCGCGAATCGATACAGCTTTGCTTTTATTGCTTTACTCAACAACAAGCATGGTACTGCGTCGTGGTCTGCCCGATAAATATATTTCGTCATCAGCGTCACAATCTGTTTCAAGTGTTAGATGCTGTATTTAAAAATTTGGAATTAAAATACACTGGCATGGTGAATTCAAGTGCTTGCGCTGAGCCTTGGTTTATACAAGCCATGAACGAAATTACCTTTGGTGTAACGAACAGTAGCGTAAGGGTTGTGACAGTGATCGAGGTCGACAATTCAAGGCTGAAATCAATCACCGGTGCAATATTGAGCAGTTGCACGGCACGACACAGTATAAAAATCGGCATCATGCTCAGGGCGGCGACACGAAACAGCTGAATAACAAGTAAATGACCCGACGATTGAAATCGCTTTACATTAAACGTGTATCAAAGTAAAGCGTCAGACTAGGAGAAGGAGAAGGAAGGTTTAATATGATATGAGGATGATGACATAGTAATTGTCTTTGAAGCTGACAAGGTAAGATGTCAAAGTTACAAACTCTTACGATGACGTCGTTGACGACAGAAGCTCTTACCTGGACATATACTTCACCAAGATGAATCTCGCACTTTTTCGAGGCGAATTGATTGACGAGGCGAAACGTGTAGAAGATAAATGCATTGGCGAAGATCATCACCACCAACGGGCCCATGTGCGTCACCAGAACATTGACTTGTGTAATGTGCTATTGAAATAGGTTTTGCAATTCTATTTTTTTATGTCACGTGAGAAAAAGGCCATATTTACGTACATAATCTAGTGATAAGGTCTTACTAAATTAACTGATTTAACTGTTATTTTTGCAACCTAATTTCCTGATGCTCGAGAATTTTATGCAAGCTTATCACCATCGAGCTGATATAGGGGCTCATATATGCAAGCAGAGTCGACAGGGCAAAGTATGCGTAAATTGCCGATTTGAACATAAACGCCGGATGTGCAATTGTCAAAATGACAACATAGACAATCGTCGCCATACCCACCGCGGCCAGCATGCATGTTGTCTCTGATAGTGCCAAATTCTTGAAGTGTGAGGCCAGTGCCACATAAACGCCAAAATGTGTATCATCCTCGTCAAGTGTTTTCTCCAGCTGAGCCGTCAAATTGGCCGTCCACTTCTCCAGGACCTTACGCGCCTCATCACCGGACCAGTGGACGAGCTCATGAACGCCGTACATGTTCTGATTTGACATTTGTCGCGGTAAGAACATCGAGTGCTCGTGGAACTTAACGAACAAATCATTTGGCAGCATGAGAAATAGGCGCGATCGGTAACTGTCCGCCGAGACGATGTCGTGTTCGAGTGGTGACTTGCCATTCCACGCCGTCGCCGTTGACGGGATCAAATCAAGCACGGATCGAGCACGTGCCGTCTTACGCGAGCTGTGCCATGGGTTGCCATTCATTAGATCGCGCCATGTAAATGCCTTCATTTTATCGTATGGATTCCAGTAGTCATCCATATACATATCTTTATTGGGCCACGTGTCAACCTGCTCGAGTATGGACTCGATTTCACAGGGGGCCACCTTGTAGAGCATGTCGAGTATGGAGTCTGGCTGATCCACATCAATTGTGTCAACGATCAGGGGCGTTTGATGATTCAGCCCATTCCACTTGTTGTGATTGAACCCATCCTCGTGGTAACAAAGGTCGCGCAGGGTCCACGTTCTATAGAATGTGCTGATTATGCTCAATTTGGAGTGATTATGCGCTCGCAAAAGTCTCAACAGTATGAAACATAATTAGTTTGACTTTTCTCGGAAGAAAACGTCCATAATGGTTATTTATAACTATCAACGACTGAAACACACGTGTTCGATACACGACGCAGACTTTTAAAAAAGTTCTATTGTATTATAGTCTAAGATAAACTTTGATAAACTAAGATAAAACACAGATTAAAATATTTAAATAACACGCTCCATGGACCCCAGTTTTTACTGTAAAAGCGTTCAAACGTTCCATTCATGCGCCGATTAGGCAACCCCGTGTCAACTCTCGCGTCATTTTTTGTCGGGCATATTATCAGTGTATGTCGTCAGTCGTTTTCGACAACATTAGTTCTTCGTTATTCATAAAAAAGCGTTACGGATAAGAACTTACCGATCAAAATGCTGAATCGTCACTTGCTTCGCCACATTCAGGGCGCGTCGATGACGGTTGACATCCTTCGAGGTGAATATATTGGCCGTCACATAACCGCGCGATGCACTCGCCCCGGGGCTCAGATCGGGCTGGGTGAGTTGATCGAACTGTTCAAAATTGAAGTACTTGAGCGACATGTAGGAAGTGGCAAAGATGAGAATAAAAATCAGCACCAGTGAGACGGTCTTCTCGATTTTGGTGCCAACAATGAAGACGACACGCGCCGCCGTCTCTTCAATCAACCGGATCACCGAGGCCGGTGTCTTCGCCACGTTTTTCTTCTGCTGCCGTCTCACCGCCGGGCCCAGTTGCATGAGTGATTGGCCCGAGAAATCGCCATCAGAGTTGGAGCCACTCTCCGGCACCGTATCACTGTCACATCGTGGAATGTCTAAAAATAGTTATATTTTTAACCGCTTTCGTGACGCAGAATACCCAGCCCCCTTTTTACATACATCAATGGGTGGTCTACTACTAGAATCATCAACGCGGGTGGCCGTTTCTTTATAATCACCCATATGGGGTGGGTGGGCACATTGACGAGACTGAGAAAACCGCTGTACGAGAAAATTGTACTCTATGTGTTTACGCTACGCTCGGTGTATAAAAGTCGACGTGTAGTCTTGCCGACGTACGCGTCTGGCCGCCGCCGACCCGCTTTTTAGAAGCATGTTTTTTGACTTACCACTTTCCATTTCGTCATTCACGATTTCGTTTCTCTGTTTTATATATTTTCGTTATTTATGGACTAGTCCCCTTTAGTTTTTTCGGTACGTCATGAACTGGCGATTTTTATGGTGTCTGTGGTGGCTATATACTTTTTTTTACAAAAAAAACTTCTCACGACGTTTGGTCCTCAATCTCTCTGTGTCAAATCTTACTCTTACGCTCTCTGAGTTTTTTTTTTATTCACTTAGTCGCTTTCGAGACCTTATAGTAGTATGTGGTAGGTAGCCCCATTGCGTCGCAGATTACCACCCATGTAGGGGGTCGAGCAACAACGGGGAGAGAGTAGTGGTAGAGCGACGAGTAACGCGTCGTTGTTTCCAATTAAACACTAGGTAGGGGGTTAGCAGGCACTCTCTGACGGATTCTCGATCTCCACGTCACTTTTTTTTCGACTTACTCCATGTATCATGGCGCGAATTATAATTACGAGTTAGATTTTGTCAATATGACGTCAATATCGAGTAAGCATTTAAAAAAAACCATAGGTCGCCAAACATCTGACCGCCACAGTAAGTAGACCAATACAGTAGACCAATTGAGATTGACCACCCACAGCACGGGGGTGCGATATATAGACTGGTCAAACTACTATTCAAAACGCGCTGCTTACCGTTACGTTTCCTCCTCAATGTCATTCTTCCTTTCCGTCGTCATTTCTCTCGCTCATTTTTTTTAGTTTTTTATGTTTTTATTTTGTGTTGTTGTGTCGGAATGAATGAAGTGAGTTAATCTTGTTTATCAAAAAAAAGAATTTTTATGACTCAACAATTTCATCGTCTAACGGTTAGAGACTTTCTCTCTAACCTAGGCTACAGGTCAGCCCGTTTATTAGTATACATTGACAGTGAACTGAATGATGAAATTGGCGACGCCATATGCAATTAAGGTCACATGAAACGCCACAATGTGCCAACGGTACCGACCCGTCTCCTGGCGATCGTCAATAATGCGAATGACACAGGGCAAAAAGTACATCAGAATGGCAGCGCACAACGTGCCCGTGTAACGGATAATGTCGCCAATGCGATCATAGAACATGGCCGAGAGGCACCCGGCGGCGACGATTATTGTGTTTTTAATTGCAATCATCATGTACCCGGGCCACTCGTGATTGAAGAACAGGAGCGAGTTTTGAACGCTGAACGAACCAAATCAGTGAATATTATAAGGGTGTATTTTGTGCGTCAATAATGCGATAATAATGCGACATATTTATGTACAGATACGATATGAAACACAACATGATATATGGTAACAGTGATATCATATCTGTCAATTATTTAGCCAATTTCCTCATGAATGTACGCAAGAGAATTTTGTTTGACTTTAGTTAACCCCGCCTATCGCCGATAGGTACTCATTTGTTAGGGTTTCCGAGCCCAACTAAGTCACTGTAGCTTACGGTCGTGAGAAACGGATAGTTACGAATCATCAACTTTTGATCGGAATTAAATATTACCAACATAATCGTCTATAGACCGTTCCAGAAAATGATGAAATTTATATAAGGAAAGTTAAGATATACTAAAACATATTGTCCATCCAACTAAGCGATATGAAAGTAAAATATGGACTCATATGCCCAAAAATGGTGTAATAAACGGGAAATTGAAAAAAATAATTTGATATAAATGTCACGCAATAAAACTGATATTCAGCGAGGAAACTATAGTCTATACGAGTTTGGTTTTGCACTCCCTACTACAGTATCGTTATGAATTAAAACATGATTTACTCACCGGACAATAAACGTCAACAACGGGTAAACCGTAAGAATGCGCAGGAACATCAAAATGTTCATGACTGGGACGATCCATTCGCGTCGATCGAAGTTCTTTTGGAGTTAGTTTTGTCACATTTTTTTTTATTTATTGCGACTCTTACCTCGATGAACTCGTCGGTAATGCAGTTCTTCCAGCCCGGATAGGCGAGATAGAAAACAAGGCCGAGTATGGTGTAAGTGATGAAGACGAGAAAGTATGAGATGCAGAGATCGCGTACATTCTTCGTTTGATCGCGATTGTCCTTCAACATGGTGGTGACGCCGGTGTGAACAAAGTAGCCCATTGACAGAATACCAGGCAGGATAACCGTGCCTGCCCAGTTATATTGGCTTGGTTACCGGTGTGCACAAAACTTTACCATTTTTACACAATTATAATTCCCCACATACAATAAGAGACCCCTCAAACGGGTCTAATTTAGAACGTACTTTGGGTACGTTCTAAGTAAAACCTACCATAACTTAGTCAATGACCAAAAGGGTCTCACAATCAGTCCACACTAAAGACTTTGAAACTTTAAATACTTTTAATGCATGCTGATATGCAAGAGTATCACGAGATATCATGACTATCAAATGCCTTTTTACAACTATTTATCATTAACTTACGGCGTTTATAATTGATATATCATTTTGTTAATCTAGTTTAGGATTCTTATCGTTACTGACGACTTACTCACGCGAGCATATTACTCGTTGATAAAACTAAGGGATAAGACAATAAAAAGTCTTAGTAGTTTACGCATCATCGAGTAAGTCAGAAAAGAACACCGCTGAACAAACCGCGCCTGACGTAATGCGGCGAGAGCTGGTCCTCAAAGTCGACATTGTCCTGAATGCCCCATTGCGCAGCCTATAGTGAAATAATGGTTATCCTCGGTTAGTATGCTACTGACGGGGACCTCCCAAGTAATAAGGTCACCAGACAACTCAATTAATGTGAGATGGAGCTGACCTTATAAAACGCAGTGGCGAAGATCAGGCCAACAGTGACAGTGCCAAAGGCTGAGAATTTAGCAAAGAACGTCGGATCACGAATCATGCACTGTCACACACGGGTTCACGCCAGGTTCATCATTGAGTAAGTTACACGTAAATAGCTTTGCGGAACCCGTTTCAAGCAGAATAGTGGAACAATAATGAAGAGCGGCACAGTCATGTTGAGATCCCAATATATACTGAAGTACACACATTCTTCTCATTATCGGCAAATAATTATAGCGATAAAGATCTCATTTTCGAGCCTGCATATCTTAAAATAGTACCTGAAACTTTGTTTTATATCGTCAACGGGTGATTCGGATAGAACGGGAATGCCTGGCATGCCCATCGTCACATTCCTGGTGTTTTTCTCAACGCAGCTGACATCATCAACGAACGGTTTAATCGTATCGTTACTCGTCATTGTCTCCAGCTTCTCAATTGCAACGCCGGCGCCAAATAAAAATTTAGACATCAACACGAAGTACGCCATGAGACAACCGAAAATGATCGTATTCGCCGCCATCATGTACGCATACTCCCCGGCACGGCCCAAATACTGTCGGCAAACGATCTGGAACTCGGGCAGTTCACCGTCTTCCTTGCCAAGTTTCATTGCAATTCGTATGATAATAATCGCCGTGTAACAACTGATTAAACCACATCCCATCATCAGCACTATTGTTTGGGCAAAACCAGCTTTTTCAAAGGCCCACGGCATCGTCAACAATGAGCTGCCCATTACACAGTTCCAGATGGAGAGAATGGTCGTAAATGATGAGTTCTTTTTTGCTGATTTGACCTGTACGGCGGAGCCGGTAAAACTGAGCGAGCGTTGACGACCTTTCAGCTGTTCGACATCCTTTTGTATCGGGCTTACATTAAATGTTATACAATCGACATATGTATAACTTAGGATACGTTAGAAGTTTTCTCGACAACATGGGTCTTTAGTGCTAAAGTATAACTTAGACATATGTACAATCGGATAAGTAGATCATGGTTTTTGCACGTGTACCGGCGCATATAGACGCGTACTATAGTCTATGTGTATAAAGTGGACTGTTGTTATAAGCACGAGCTACGATGCGTGATACAATTAAACATCTTCAAAGAAGTCTTGTCACGTGTGAACAAAGATTCGGGTATACATAAGGACTTTATATACATCTGATGAATATTAAACGTTGTAAAGTTTGTAAGTCCCCATTACTTCAGCTCCACATCGGCCATTGGGCCGGGCGTAGGTCTTCTGAAGCATGTTGTCTTGCAGCCTTGGCTCTCGACGCTTGAAATACTCGGGATATGTTCTCTTGGGGCGACTTTGTTCTTCCCCGGCATGATTGACTCGAAAAGTGAAGTACACCCTCGAGCACGGTGCGATGGACGGACGATCCTATCCCGGCCGACTCAAAACTGTTGACTAACTCATGATGAAGACAGTGATTAATCTATTTCAAACAAGCGTGGTCAGAAGAACTATATCATCACAAAAAGCACCCGTTTCACCCCGTTTCGTTGACTGACATGGGTTGTATTGGGCATCATGAAACATCCAACCCACAGTTGCTACTGATGAAAATATTACGTATTAAAGCACTCGTAGTATCAGAAGAAATCTCGTGAGCCGTTTTCTACCTTTATCAATGTGATAAAGTCATTAATTTATGCTGATTGAGTGAATTTCATGCTTGAATACTTTCTGTTCTGGATCTCTGCTATTCCAGGAAGTTGAACAGTTTTTATACGACGTTTTACGGCACGTGGATAACTCAGTGTTGAAAACTAAAAATAGTAGATTACAACAGAGTTTTCGGAACATTATCTGTTCCTAGATTAAAATTGAAGCTCGCCATTTAAATACATGGCGCCTGCATGCTGCAGTAGTAAAGATAACTTAGTTTTAGTAGCTAGAAATTATAAACTCTAATCGTCGTAGTCGTATCATTGTTTCACAACGAAAATAGTGTAGACGAAAATAGTGTATGATTGCTTTTTTAAACACTTTGTGTCCCCTCATGACGGATTCTTTTTTGTGTCTTTGATTCATT
>SCLD01093325.1:0-34742 GCA_004367895.1 Oikopleura longicauda | reverse complement strand
AACAACACAAAAATTGAGTATCTTCTTCAATCCAAAAATGAAATAAAAAAACTATTTATATATTCAAAATTGAACTCGTTTCACGCTCGCGCCTTGACAAAGTGATCAGACTGGTTACATCCAGTACTTTAAATATTATTACTGCTGTAAATATTACTTTGTAAAAACCATCAAACACACCAAAAGCTGACATATGACGCATTTTGCTGATAAGCTCGCCTTTGGTAAAACGTTTTACGATTAACGAATCAGAAAATGAGCACCTTTTGCTGAGCCACCTCAACGCCAGGCGACAGAGCAGTTGCTTGCTCGGCGGGGTGCCGTTATAATTGTCATACTTCAAAAGTCCTGATTAGAAAACCATTATAATCACAAGCGCCTTCGTCGCCATTTATATAGTGTGTGTTGCAACAATTGTAGATTTTTGTGGCACACTCAACAGTTATGCGCAAATACAATTTATGTTTTTGCACGATTGTTCATGTTTGACCACATTTGGGCTCGACGCCCCTGTCTGTCGGACATTGATTTGATTTTTTTCGACAATTTGATTTTTTTGGTGAATATTCACAACCATCAACAGCTCAGCGTTTATTATGATATTTCTCACCATTATGTATTCGGCTTTTTATCAGTGGGCAAAATCAGCGATCTAATTGACAGGAAGGGCGCGTCAAAATGAAGAGGTTTTCACGTGCATCTTTCATAATTATGGTTTAGAGGGTAAGGCCCCTCTGTAAACAAACCAGTTGGCACATGGAAGGGCAGAAACAAAAACAATGACCCAATACAAGGGATCATCATGCACAAAAAGGCCCCCACTCTCTTCATTTCGCCATTATGGTCAACCTCAATCAAGTGCACGGCACATTGAACCAACTTAGATCCTCGTCAGACCCCCCAGTTTATTGTTTTAGTGTCAAGGGATTTTCCGGGCAAATGTGGCCCGCTTCCGCTGTATCCTCCCTGTTCCTTTTTTGCCAATTACTTTCGAACTCATATTATTCTAAGTAATTCTTGGCAACGTTTGGCAACGAGACATGGCCTAAACTTATACTGTCGTGACAGTTTAAAGCTATTGTTTCCATATCACTGGCCAAAACTCTGGTCCAATCGAAATGACGTTTTGTAGAAGTCAACGTATAGTATCGTGTATGACTCTAAGCATAAGTATAACTCTATGCATGAGTAGAAGGCCAGAAGCTAAGCGTAAATTGAAGGGTTGCATTCTGTTATAATGACGCTAATGACAAACCCTCGCACTTCTGCAGCTCGTTGCTACGTTAGAAATGCAGTTTAAGTCAAATAGCAATGATTTCAAAAGATTAAAGAACTCAAATTAGCCCCACCAATGATTGCATCCGACCACATGCGCGGCGGTGACCACCAGCGACTTTGAGCTGATAAATTTTTGTTGGAGCCAACATCAATTTGTCGTCAAAAAGTGTAAGCCAATAATTATCAGTGGTCGCGTAATTAGCATACCATTTTATAACGAACACCGTACATCACCAGTGCATGTGTGTCTTCTCGGAATCTATAACATGCAAATAGACACAAAACAATTCTGCATTATTTGCCGAGCAGTGCTAAAACTGCAGAAAGGGCGCATGTGGCATTACTTTCGCACGCAGGTGTGCGCCACCCACACTACAAGGTCAAATTTTGTGACCAGCAGCTTTAACATGCAAGACAGTTTAGATCTTCAACCATGCCACGTCACGGAAGAAAACGACAAAACGACACAAGAGATTAGTTTCTAGGCACAGTGGTGGGGGTCGACTTCTTTTCAAGCCGACATATGCACACACATGTAACCCAAAGAGTTTATTTGGCATTATTTTAGGTTGAACGCTCTGTAAGTAAAATCTGTAACGAAAAGAAACGTTTTTTGTTGCGCATAGCCGTGTATATATTACATTATGTAAAGGTGAAAATAAGAGCATTAAAAAAAGTTGTATATAAAATCGGATCTGTTTTTGTCAATATAACTTCTACAAATAAACAAATTTTTGAACTTGTGAACATCTGAACTCTAAAGTGATAATAACGATTTCCAGTAGATGAACTATTGCTTCAGACTCACATAGTCTCAAAACACCAATTTTTCGATCTTGGTTGTAAAAGATCAACAAGTAGAAAACACCTATATAAAATAGTTCGAAAAAGCCTTTTTAGAACTTTACGAGTAAAATTAAACGAAACGAAAATAAAAGTAGTATTCACATATATAAATTGCAATTGGTTTTCATGAACATCAATAGTTAGTTCACTCGTGGTTAATGTATAAAATAACCGTGTTTCCGGCTTTGCTTGGTAATTTAGAAAAAAGCTATGTAGTAGAAAGATAGGTGGGCTAGGCTCTGCAGAGAGAATGTACATTAAAATGGTGGTGGTTGTGGTGGTGGTAGTGTTCAGAGCAGCAAATAGAGGGTGATAGCACTGGGCACTGGATTTAGTGGGCTTCAATACGCAGGGCGGCAATTTGATCAAAAATCTCTTGATCCAAGTCAAGATCATCATCATTTGAAGCGTGACCAGAGTCCTCCGTGCCCGATGACCAGTCATTGGAGAGACCGGGCGACCAGCGGTTTGATGATGACGCCCAGCATGAGTCGACCTTTGAGCTGCCAATTGGCGATGCTGGTGCCGACCAGGTTGAAGACTATAGAGAGAAAATGAAAATTCAAAATCAATAGCACTCGATCTCACCTGGAATGAGCTATCCGAGCGTGGTGAGGGGTTGTTCTCGGCTCTTGACGAGGGCGAGTTGTTGATGAATTGGGGAACGAATCCGCCTTGTGAGTTCATATTCAACTGGAGCTCAGGCTGTTGATGCACTTGATTCTGCGCTGGCGTTGTCTCGTTCCAACGTGACGTGTTAAACTGTTTCAAGGTGTTTTGCAATTGTCATTTACATAAGGTTACAAAGTATGACCATCTGACATTAAAAAGCACGGAGTGACACTGATCTTGCAAGACACTTTCCTGTGGTTTCACTTGGTGCTGCTGCGCTTGGTGCATGGCTTTCTGGTTTTGAATCTGAAAACAACGTGTAAAACATACTGATAAGGGTGTGTACAATTTGATAACAAACCTTAGCCAAGTTTTGCATGGCGAGCTTTTGAATAAGGAGTTGTTGTTGCAAGAAAGCTTGTTGCTGTTGGAAAGTGGGCTGCATTTGCTGAGCGTGCATTGGCTTCTTGATTTGGTTCATCTGTTGCATTTGTTGACGAAGAATTTGTTGGCTAAACAAAGTGATTACAATTATGTTATGGAGTGTGCGTCAATTGTATTACAGAAGTACTCAATGTTCTCTTAATATGGTACTTAATAATGGTCCAAGTGCTTACCTTTGTTGGTACAGTTGTTGTTGGGCAGCATGTTGAGCCTGTTGTTGTTGCTGTTGCATCTGTTGCTGCTGGGCTTGTTGTTGTTGCTGCTGTTGTTGCTGAGCAAGTGCACGTGCTCTTTGTCCACGGTTTTTCATTGATCCGAACTTGGTTGACATAAATTCGGCAACTGTATACAATTTTTGACCATCGGAACCATTCATGATCTGAAACAATGAATTATCATTCATCCTTATCTACAGAACTACTAGCAAGTCAAGTGGACGCTACTATGTAATTGATCAAAAAATGATACTTAAAATATCTTTACCTCAGTCTGAGTTTGTTGCGACACGTCATGTCCAAATTCCTCTTGGCCAATCATATTTCTGCGGTATAACACGGACTGGGTGCCTTTCTCGCCAATTTGGTATGAAACCTCGCCTGGATCAACCCAGACGGACAATTCAGATGGGATGTACGTCTGAAAATGACGGAAATGAATTTTCAATTTCTAAATCGAGCTTATTCGACTTACCGTGATCTCGGCAAATGGAATGCCGGCGCTCTCAGATGCCTTGTTGAAAACTGGGTCAACCTCCTTGGAAGTGAAGTGAAGACAACGGTAAGCGCTGCCTTTGGTTGGTTGCTCAGCGTACCAGTGACCCTGTTTTAATAAGTGTGTCAGTACTTTTAATTCTAGCCGTTCTCGAGTGATCCACCTGTGTGTCCATCACAGCGTGTGATCAGTGCGTCTAATTAAAAATAAAAATTACCTGGAACTTGGTCTGAATGGCGGACGACAGTTCCTCGGCGAAGAGATCGGCACGGCGTCGCGGCAGTTTGCCGTACATGCATGATACGATGAACTTGACGGCGACTTGGATCTCGGGGATTGGGGCGATCATGTTTATTCTCTCGTTCACGCTGTTTGTTCGCTGATGATGGTTATCAGTCTCTGAATTTGAAAACGCTGGTTAGAGTTGTATCCCGGATGTTTCTCTTTTGAAGCTGATTTTCAATTGAACTCTCTCAAGTAGATTTCTCTTTTACTTTCACGTCGTCACGGGTTCTATAATGCACTCTCACTGACGCCAAAAAACGAGAGCAAAAATACGAAAGTGAACTCTCTCTCACTCTGTGCTCCAAACAGCTAATATTTGCTGAGACTAAGGTTTCAAAAATTTAACGTTGTTTGCGTAGTATACTTTTTAGTCTATTCAAATAGAATCATATGATGATATGATCGTTGAAAAACGGTGGGTTCACGGGGGGAGACTATAGAGGAGGTCAGTCAAATATAGATAAAGACGTACTATTATGTCTTGACTTTTCGACGAAATAATAGATTTTGATGATTATTGCATAAAAATGTCAACACACCAAATCGAAGCACTGATTCTCATGCTGATAACTGTTTGAGACGAACAAACAGAACATGCCTATCATAACACGCTATAACTAAATGTAAAAAGTAATCGCCCGTTAGAAGCCATGTTCAAAAATCCCGTATAATTCCTCTGCTTTACTACAGCATCGTGACACGCTAGTAAACTCAAAATGTGAGAGCTAGTAGAGGTGAGTATAGTAAAGATCAACAATGAACAAGATACTTTTTACACTATACGTACGCGCGTTTGGGTCACAATGAGTTCAACCGTGGTGGGCTATAGATCTTTTAATGCTATTTTCGAAAATAAAACAAACATTTCCGACTCTCACTCTCCTAAGAGAGTGTGCTCCATTCTGAGCGTTTGAAGGGGGAGGACGGAACTTTGGAATTGGCAACAACACAAACAAACAATACTTTAACGGTGATAGACTCTACATATACTGACGTAGTTGTTCGGACGAATAAAACCGACTTGAGTGAACTTGAATGTATAAACAAAATGATCGCCTTTGGTTAATCACTAATGAGCTTATTAATTAACTGCATAATTGACGCGGTTAATGTTTTTGGCGCCACAACACAAGTGATATTGTTCACAGTCTGTTGTTTTGACGCATAAAAATGAATTGTGTGTTGTTGCGTAAACGCGCTTGTTAGTAATGAAACGTCAGTTGGCGGGATTAGGGACAAGGGAAAGAGCAGGACGCGGCGAGGGGCCGGCTGTGCCTTAGCTCCATTGATAAGATTACACATTGACACCACTAGTCGACACGGAAAGACACGTCAAAAGCAGCAAAAGTTCAAGATAGGGCTTTTTTCAATGCAAAGCATAAAAACGTGTCAAAACAAACAAGTGTACCCACTCATGTTTTCGTGGGCCCTCCATCTACCTATGCAAAGGGGGAACACGTTGAAAATTAGAACAAAATCCGATTATCAGATTTTTCAAATCTGTAAATTGAGCCCGAGCCGACTCGACTATAAGTAGCTCACACTGTGTGCTATAAATAATCTGTACATGCAGTTGGATGTTCGTTGTGTGTGTCGCTGACGACCTAGCTTGTTGAAATTATGCCGATTGAGTGAAGTCTGTTTGTAATAAAATGTTAGGTTTACATTTTGGGGACGCGGCCGGAGTACCCTACACTCCGTTTTGGTGATATGAGTGGTGGTGGTACGGGACCAAACAAACACCACCGCTAGTAACGAAACTGCACCAAATCTGACGTTTTTGGTGATTATATTTTTAGTCATTACATTCCACGCCCATGAACTTTTTTTTCGTGACGTCGGCAAAACGGTACGGGCGTGTATATGGGCATGCTCACTTGAGTAGTCAGGGAGACGTAGGGACAAAATAAAGGGGCAAAGTGTCCGTATTCCGACGAAATTTGAGCCTTTGTTTTAATCAAAATATTCTTATTGCAAGTTAAGTTAAGGAAAAGCACGAGAGGTTAATGAAGTACTTAGTTTCGACTGTTGGGGTCGCCCCGTTAGAACAACTTGAAGAGTTTATACTTCAGAAAGTGAAGAAACTGCAGATAAATAAGCAATCATCATATTCCGTTTCAAGCTTCTGGTTCAGATGATCACGGGGTGACCTTTGAGTGCGGATTGACTTTATCGGGGTACAAACATACATAAACAACCACGTTTGGTCTTGTTTTCTTTCCAACTAACGCATCCTCACCCTCTCCTTTTTTCTCCCAAGACTTGGGATGCTCGACTGAAGGTCACTGTTAACGATCCCCCATTGAATGATTAAGTGGAACGTGAATTAACGTTTCGTTACGGTATCGTGTCAAAAAATGAAGAACATAAAATCGCGAAGCATTTTCTTTTCAATTGAAATCAATTGAAATGCGACGTGTCGACTAAACGAGTTGGACCGTCCACTACATGCCTGTCCCCTAACGTTGTGGAACGAATTCAAATTGCCGGTTTTATTCTCTCTCCAGTTCTCTATAAACTCGGAATGGGCCAAGACCGGAGTTAAATCGAAACCTGATGGGGGGAGGCATTGAAAAATTGATTAAAAACGGCACTAAGTAAGGGGGTCAGGTGAGTAATCCACTTTCAAAGTCAAAAGTGACCCACTCGAACACGATCACTTGCGGATATCACTTAGTGCCTTCAGAAGGCAGCCAGCAGACGCTGAAAAGCCACTCATGAAGTATTAAAGATCGAAAAATAACTCTTCAGCATCGTAACAAAAGTCGCTACGGAAATGATTTCAGCGTTCTAAATGGAATGGAACCGACCGGTTATCCTGATACACTCAAAATCTAAGAGGTCCAAATCATCAGTGAATCAAAAAGTGTTTTGCGTGAACACAAATTGGAAGTAACAAATTCGAGATAAGGAATTTGAAATTGTAGTCAATTATAGTCATTATCCATTACTCAATCCGGCCAGTTCAACGAACCACATAGTAGCGGTACGTATGAACGAGAAAATAAATTCACCTCCCCGTAAGCCTAACTTACGATGCGAATTAAGCGAAACAAGCGGTATTGTACCAAAAGTAGAGTTAGTTACACACACACACTCAAATTCATGAGTTGGCGGCACTTATGACAGATTATTTCGTCACCAAAATGCAACTCCACCCATTTGCTTAGCCATGGGAAGAACCTTTAATCAGTAGAAAATCTCTAAAAACTGTTGCTCACTTAAATCGCCTTACTTGACGACTCAAAATCATAACTATGAATGTGTCGGTGGTGAGGTTTACACGATCACGCGTTCTAAAACGCGTTCAAGGTTAGACTATTGTGAGTCCACATTTTAGTAAGTCCTCAAGGTCAGTCACTTAAACAAGAGCACACTATGCCCCATGTGTAAACTCTTAATTCAACAAAGGTAAATATTTGAGTTAAAACTAATGTAACCCCTCAAGTGATGATCTGACACACGTGAGAAAATCTCTACTCATCGTTTTTTGCAGTGCAACAAAGTTAAATATTATTAAATCTTGCTTACCGTTATAAAGTGTGTTTTCTCGTGTCTGGCTGGTCTCGTGTGTGTGAAGTTGTCGTCAAAACTCTGAATAGCATAAACATGAGGAAATTGTCAAAAATAATAAGAAAATAAACCGAAAAGGTCGAATCTAATTTATCTCAATGCACAGAAATCATTCATCATGTTCACCGAGAGAGAATGAGAGAGAGGGGCACACACAAGACCCGTTGATTGCAATAGGCGCCCGTAGAGTTAATTAAAAACCATGTCTACACAAAAAGCCATCAATTTCTGTCCATGTCAGCTCAATTCATTGTAGTGCAGTTTTACGAGGTTTTACCTTGTTCGTAATAATGCAATGTTCCTCTGATCTATCTCTTTGTTTTGTGACTATCTGTTTTTCTTTAAAAAAAGTGCCAACTAAGTACTGTAAGCAAGTTTCGAGAATTGACACGTCTCGATTATAAGTCTAATATATGCTCAGAACATTCGACCTTGCGTGAGCGCCCAAACTCAATACTGGTCAAAGTTCGTGAACTATGTGCCACGAAAAAGTCAATATTATAGTTATAATACTTTACATTGACGTGATATAGAACGGAAAATTGTAATGTTCCAGACGTTGAGATCAGAAACTATTCGATGTAAGAAAAATGTAGTGAATTTTGGCTCACCCGGATAAACCGCAAGAAAATTAACTTTCGAACCGTAAAAATCTGACCGCGGTTAGAGGTGAGAAGCAGCAGCTTGCCGTGTAGAAAAAAGTGTGGCGCAAAAACTGCAGCACCGCGATTTTTGCATGAATATTCTGATTTTATTAAAAATGTGGCTCAGGAAGAAGCAGAAGCCCTGAATAGACGCGGAGAGCTGTTATACCACGTGATACATCCTGAGGGATTATTGAAAATTGATTTACAGCTCAAAAACGTGTTGGTCTCATGATTATCGTATGGCGAGATTGTATTTAAACACGCAGAGGGTGTGTGCATTAGACTGTTGCTTACGACGAGGACTACTGGCCGTGAATATTTTATCCAATTTAAACGACGTCCAAATCGGCCTTTTCCCACGTTTTATGACGTATAAAGTCCAATATCCCTCAATCGATGCATTTTGACACTCATCGGAAAAGATGGGGCAACAACATTCGATACTAAGTCGACGATTTGATAACGTTAAATTGATAACGTTTGAGTTCGACGAATTCTTATTCAATTTCATAATTCCAAAATTGGGGGCAAGTGTGAGCGTAACGCGGTTCCGTTTCCAGTTTAGATGTGTTGGGAAATAAGTTTGAAATGAACTCATTTGAGCTCGTTTATGGATTAAACTGCGTAGCGTAGTGTGCGCTGGGTGCTCTGGGCAAGGGGGGTAAAGGTCGCCCAGGACATAGAATTACATGCTAAGAGCTGACATGGGATCATCCCCCGACAAAACAATGACAGTCTGGGAGCAATTTCAAGGGCTTAGGCAAAAGATAGATCCGTCTTACGATGGGTGATATTAGGGGACTTATCATTATTACGTACCTTTGGCTTGGGATCTGCAGAGTAGACCTATACTTTGACCTGTTTGCTAAAATTGAGATTAGTCTCGTCTATATTTCGACTAACTCATTAACAAATGAGTGGCTCGATACAAACCAAAATAAACTTGAACTAGTTGTACGGGCGGTACGTAGTTCCTAAGAAAAGAAAGAAAAGAAAAAAACTAATAGAAATGAAATAAAATAATTAATTCAGCTTGATTATCGTCGTCGTCGTTGTTTGTTGTTGTTGTTTTGGGCAAGTACTACAAGTAAGGTTGAATCGGAGTGTTCAATCGAACAACAATCGAACAGCTGGATGACAAGGAGAGAGGCGTAACCGGGAACAATGGGAAATCTGAAACATATATGTTAAATAATATTGTTAATGCTTGTTTATATACAGATTTTCGTTAGAACAAGAGTATAATTGAACTTGTTATTTTTTCGACCAAATTAAGAAATTTCAAAAGAATCACAATGCACCGCCACTGTTATGACGCTAAGCATAACACGAGTTATTAATATTATATAGAAACGGGGACTTTTCAAGAAGTTGTTTATGTTGTTGGATGGAGCGCTTGTTTGCTTGCATATAAAATTGAAGCCGCCGCCGCGTGAAACTCTGTTTTTCGTGCTGAGTTTGCTTAGTTTTTGGGGGATTGTTTACGTTATTGGCTTGGAACCTTATTCTTACATACTCGCGGTTCGCGTCTGGCATTAGTGTTGGTTCAACAAAAAACACAAAAACAGCTCCTTTGCCTCGGACGTGGCAGTGGCTTGGGTGCTCGGTTCTTTTAAACATTTTTAGGGGGAGATGGAGCCTAGTTCAAACAGGAAGCTTCTTTAGAAGAGAAGACGTCAAAACGACTCAAAAAGTAAATTGGCATAACCCGCATACGTGCACCCTGGCGGTGGTGGTGTGGTGCTAGTGGTGGTAGCGACGGCGGCGGCGGTGGCGCAACCGAAACTAAAGGCTCAATCTTAGAAGCCAAGTTTCCGTTTAGAAAAAATAGCCTGAACGGAACAAGTAGCGCCCCAGTGTACTGTTTTGACATTTTTGCTAAGATTCGACAGAGCCAGAAGAAAGTGAGGGTCGGTTTAGCAATACTATGGGCCAACTATGAAAACATACAGAAAAAGTGAACATGTTCGGGGTTGATATTTTGTTGAATCAGATTTAACATATTCATTACTATTGCTAGGCACCACTGTACAAACATGTGAAACAACGCCAGGGAACAGGTTCTATTAGAGGTTCACTTTTATGCACGCGACTAGTTGTAGAACATAATTCGCACACTCTGTGTTGCCACTGTTCTACTGTAGTGCATCGATATTTGTGTTAGTTGCATTAAATTAAGTGTAACGCATGTTGTGGTGACCCATCCTTAAAAGGCTACTTAGGTTCTAAAAGACGGCACACTCCGGCGCTCCGTGTGTGATATAAGAGGCAAAGAATTTGCACAACATTTTTTCGCGTAATGAACACATTCTAGCGTGTGGTTCTTTTTTTGTGTTTGCTTTTTGATTTTGTCGGACAAAAAAAACGAAATAATAATAATGATGCCAACCGCAGTAATGATCGACAATTATATATTGTGTGCCATTTTCAACACTCTTTCTTTCGAAACAAAAAACGATCAAAATGCCAAAAACGTCAGACGATAGTGGTTAACCAGATCGAGGCTCTATAATGGCTTCTATCTGGCCATGGAATTCTCTCAATGCAAAACATAACTAATACTTAACCGCCTTCTGGCCAGGGCCATGGCAGTTGTTATGTGACGATAACAAAATTGTAATTGCGACACAAATATCAATCATACTGATGCTGTCCGGGGAGCAGACCCGTTTTTTCGGCGATAATAGAGGGCCTCATTACCTCACTGTTCCAGTAAGTCAAGCGTCATTATAACTGGGCGTGTGTGTGTGTGCTGTCCTACACACACAAGCCGAAATAGAACATGTTCTGTTTGGTGCAAACCGACTTGGCACGACTGATATGTGTGTGTGTACAACGAAACGGTATTTTTAACTTTTGCGAAGCGCAACGATATTAAAAAATCGAGCTCTGAATTAACGCAGCCAACGGGCGCACAGGTTTGCAAGTTTGCGTGAACTTGATAAGAATGTGTATAGGGATGCGACGACGACGAAGCCGACGGTGTTTAAAATGACCGTTCGTGATGGCTTGAGTGGTTCGGAGGCCTTGACCGAGTATAATTCACTCCGACCTCGCCGTTTATGATGTTATCGCCCGCGTCAGAAACTGGTTTAATGCGTTATAAACGCGGCGATAAGCTACAGACAAGTCTGAGTCAACGGTTGAGGTCTCTCTCTAGGACCACCGCGCGCCGATAAATCAGCTGGTTAATATGTCATAACACATACAGCTGAATCGCGCTGCAGAATGGCGTAAAATAGACCATGAGATTAAATCAGCCCCGAATTTCCGTTTCTATGGCTACAGCTTGTGAAAACTTGTTCTAACGACGGAATCTACATTTTCAAAATCAAATTAATCAAACTCACCTAATAAAAATCGAGTAGGTTCTTCCTGTCCCGGTTTTGTTTCTCTGTTTGCCAGTTGTTCGCGTTGTTTTCGTTATTTCAAAATACTTCTCTAGTTTATACAGTACATGTTTCGATGATGATTATGAAAATCAATTTGATTCTTCAATCTTCAGACGTCGATTTTTTTAATGAAAGCAATGAATTGCTAAGTTCTCTTTATGTATTCTTCGTTGTTCAGAAAGAACACTTTGTCGTTATATTTTTTGTACACGGGCTGGTCAGACGCAAAGAAACGTCGTCGCCAAAAAGAGAAAAGGAGTATAGAAAAAGGAGTAGAATTCAATTCTATCAGAATTTTTTCATAAATTTCGAGCCATTCTATCACCCGCTGCGCGGCGCGGATTTTGGCCTAGTGGGCAGTAGAGAGCTTCACGCCAAGTATGAAGCCCGTGGAGGGAGGAGAGCGAAGAGAGAGAACGAAGAACAGATATGGGTAATCGGTCGGAGCGAGATCATGGCTGAGGGGATGAGGGATGAGAGAGAGAGCACCAAATTCTAGCAGAAGCTCTCGGGAGACACTATCGCACACACTTTCTTTCAGTTCTTTCAACCAAGGGGAAGTTTTATCCTGAAAGTTTCTTTTTGATGTTGCACTGGGTCAAGTTCAAGGGCTGACTGGACGCCAAATCGCATTCGATCTTCACTTTTTTGTTCTAGTGTCTTGCCACTAAGTCACTTACCATGCAAACCCCGAGCTGTGTAAAATACAATTAACCAAATTGTATGAAATTATACAATTGAGCCGGGTAGCACCAATTCGGGAGCGCTTAATTCCAAGTGGAACATTAAACGTAAATTGTTTAACAATCAAATATACGGAATCATCGACACACTGAACTGGAAATGTACCGATCCTCGACTCTAAGCATCGTTACTGTAGATTAACTGGATGAGGTTAACAACTTCGTGAGTATAACTAACAAACTTGAACGTCGGCGCTCATAATCCTGTTTTCCTCACCAACGTTTACACCAGCTGTACGGTCACGGCGAACATGGCCGAGTTCGTTCGGCTGATCGATGTATAAATAGGCGTTCAATTGAATGCAAATATGGCTGGCGTTAGTATGAATAATGTACAAAATGTCTCATCGCGGCCACTGGCGCCTGAGAAAATGCTAAATTCAGCATTTCCCAGGTAAAACGGAGCATAGGACCGTGTTAGCCTTCATGTACTTGAATAAAAGCCCTGTTTCAACATGCTTCGTATTAGCGTCTAGCGCTATATACCCACGCTGAATTACGCAGTCTAAATCAAAAGTTACGTATATTGAACTTTTATTCGTCTGTGATGCAAAGTAGAAACGCGGTAGAATCACGCTCGAATGTCGACGTTCAACTAGTAGTACGACCTGCCGGAAAATCCATTTTTCGGGGCAAAATGCATAATCTGCCATCTTCCAAATAAATTACCTATTTTGGGGTTTGAGCGTCCAAGTGACCTCAAAATCAGCATGGGTGCTCTTGTTCTTTCAAGTTTGCATCTTTTTTTCACGTAAGTAGTCGACAGTGGTGAAAGTGACACGCACTTGAGTGATTCTTGAATTATCATTTTTACGGTTCAGTTTTAAAATGCAGTACGGCCGGAACATGAAAGTTCAATTTCAGGCCGCCAGCCGACAATTTTGACACTTAGCATGTGTGTTTGAACAAAATATCGCACTATTGGCTTGATAAGCGATCCGTGATTAATATTTTGGCAACGACGCCGCATAAACGAAAATACGATAAAACTTCTGAAGTATTTTTCAGGGGCGCATGGTTTCTAAAACGGACAGTACATTTTGTGCATAGTTCAGCGCATTAATAAACGTTTGGTTAGGGACCAGATCCTGTTCGACAATCCGCTTTGGTTGACTAATGACGGGGATTGTTGTTTTCCAATAAGATCGCTCCGCTTAAGCCTAAGTAGACAACCGCACACCGAGGCTGAATGGTCACAAATCTGGCTATAGAAGTATACAATGCCGAATTCGCAAAAAAGGCAGCAGCACGTTGAACACTCCCCCCGAAAAACAAAGTCAAACTTTGAACCAAAACCCATAATTGATAGGTTTAGTTACATTTTATGGTCATTTTCTTTCGCACTAATACCGCCTCGACCACTGTTGGCTATCTCGGCAGGATATCGAATGAAATAAGAGCAGATTTTATTCCATTCAGGAAACAAGTTTCGTTTAACACAGTAACAAAACACCGTCACAAATTATATAAGCTTGCTGATAGGCATCACTGAAAAAAGCTTCGGCGTTGTATGTTGATGCTACATTTAGAAAGTTATAAGTGTGCTTAAAACAAGTTCATCACAACGAAACACGGCCTTCGTCGTGTGAGTGTGATCAAGCGCCGTGGGGTCAAGAGCAAGAAAATGTAACGTGTGTGTACGACGCCCTTATAAAACGAACAAAATCGAAATGACGTTCAGTGACTCGATACTAACAATTGTGTTGGCTTGTAAAAACAAGCAACCAAGCGCAGTCGATGCACACGGGGGTGGAGTTGATGAGCTAAAGCGGCTGTGTCAATACACTCGGTAACGATCGCGTTTCAATATTTTTCCACATTTGAGTACCCTGCCGTCAATCAAATCTGACATGAGTTTGGCGGTGTACAGGATTTCGACATTTTTGTCAAGTGTGTGTGTGCAGCACTTTTATTTTTGAAAATGTTGTTCCTAGGTTTTCCAACAACCAAGAGCACAAAATAAAATTATATTTGACAATTAGCTTGTGGTGGTGGCTGAAACAAAAACACCATGCCTTTGTTGAGAAAATGTGCTGCGTTTGGTGTGTGACAACCACCAAGAACGTGCAGAATGAGTGAGTGGACTTTTTTTGGTGGTCGTGATTGTACTATCAGCGTGAAAAGAATTTTCACCCGCTATTATGTTATCACTTCTTTTTTGTTCTTGGCTTCACATACATTGGACTGAAATGTTAATGGGAAGTTCACCAGTGCAAATGTTAAGCACTTGTCAACCGGCATGTCGATCAATTACTGTATAACAAATTCTCGCACAGTTTGTAATCGCGTTCTAGTTCGAAATATTTGTATTGTTCCGCACTCGTGACCAAGTACGTGTGGTTAGCAAGTGATGTCTTCTAACATTAAGACGCTTTCTTCGGATATACTTCAAATAACGAAAACAAGATCAAATTGTCGAATTAGATTCCATCGCCTTATCAGGCCACTTGCACCACCACCAATGAATTGATAAAATAACTGCGATAACGTTTCTTTCATTATATGTCCGCATATCGTCAAAATCCGGTCCCAATGTTCCTTGGCTCATAAACTACGTGAAAGTTACGTGCCACTGTTCTTCTGCGTAACACTGGTTCATGCAATCACACACAGATCCTTCGTCTTCATTTTGCGCAGAGCAACAAACCGCGCTTATCAATTACCGAGCTCGGTCTGGGTCAGCGAGCGAGAATAAGTTTAGAACTACAATTAGATGCGTCAATTTTTTAAGACGAAAACTTTCTGTTCGGCAAAATGTTTTGGAAAAGAACTAGAGCACTAAACGTCTGGTTAACCGCAACTAGGCGTTATCTTTAAACAAGCAGGAACACCACGGGCTAAGCGCCTTTCAGGTATGAACTTGTTATTATCATATTTTTCACCATTATAGAGTCTTGCCAATACTGCCTTATCGTAAACTTCCCCTGTAAGCATTTTTAATGACGTCAAAACAGGCTTAAGTGCTTCCATTTGCGATAACCTAAAAAGTTCAAAATTTTCTTAGACCAGGTCATTATGTACACATTCATATATGTTATTTCAAATCAATGTTCTTATGGCCTATTTTAAGATTGCGTGATATTTTCGATAAAAATTGGTAGCTAGACCGAAACCGGATTACACCACTCCTGAGGTCATCAATAGAAAGTCTCAAGATGGAATATCAAAACCACGCAGCACACTGCGCCACACCACTATTGCCTTTTTTGATCAGCCATATTTAAGTGACCATAATCACGCCAATCGCACAATGTTTCACTGTTTACTGTGTCGTGCATTTTGTCGTACAAGCAAAAGTGTCTGAACTTAATCTAAACCGCCGGTCGAAAATGTGGGGCAACGGATCTTTTTATGCAAATCTTGTTGCGACTTTTAATTTGCACATTGAGTCACATATACACAGACAGTGGAGTATAGTGGCAGAGTGGCGGTGTGCGCAAATGCAGCGAGTGTGGTTCGACAGCCGACGCGCCCGGAACTTTTCCATCATAACGGGTGTTGGATAGCTCAGCACAGTCAAGAGAAGTTTGATGAAATTGAAGAATGAAGTATGAAATCGCTTAATAATTGATGTTACTTGAACAATCATGCGCTGGGGTGCACGTGAGTTTAGTAGTGCTCACGCCATAAAAAAAAGAACGTCAAAAAAGTAAATGAGTATTTTCGTTTCTGAGCTGTCAATGTTAGCTTTACCTACCCGGCGCCGGACTCTAGGTACGGGTCGCCCTATCGCGCTCAGTGATTGAGGCTGCTGCGCGCAGCCCGAAAAAAACGTTAAAAACTTTCTAAAGCGGATTTCATGGCGCACCGAACCGGGTCCATTTTGATATTACCTTTTGATGTTCGCTATTTTCATAAGGGCGGGGGACGATATGAGGGGCAGTGAGTTGTTAACGGGAATCAGATATCGTAGTTATGAATATATATATATGAATGAATTTCCAGCCAGTTTTTGGATGGGATCATAATTACAATGTGAAGGCCAAGGACCTTCGCTTATCTTATCTGATGTGACTTAGAAACCGTTATAACCATTATTACGACGTATTTCCACGTGTTTGCCCGACTCAATCTGGGCCACATGCATTTATAACCAGAACATTACTTATGTCACGCTGACCTGAAACATGTGTGACTGAATGTACGTAAGGGATTATTTTTACAATATACACCCGTTATAAGACTCACCAGAGCCACTTTGAATCTCGTTTTAACTGTCAAACAAACACGGTTTGAAACGCGCGTCGGAAAAAAGCAATGTTCTTTGGAATAGTAGTAGTCGAGCGACGTTGAGCTGGCACCGACTTAGACCATAATGTTTAACTCTAAGCGGTAAAAGTTTCGAACTTGAAAAACGTTAACAAGTGACACCCCTAACAAAGGGGGAACCTGCCTGCATTTTCGTTATTTTGTAACCTCAGCCTTTGTTTACTGTTTATTGCATGGCAAGTTTATTTCTTATACACCAGGCCTAGTGCTTCGACACTTACTGTCTTAAATAGGCATCTTGTATTTACCCGTAAAATATGACGGCCCTGGAGTACAGTTGTAGAAAACCGTTCTTAACATAAGTTACTAACAGTAGTGTACATTCGTGCTTACAAATTTCACAACACAGACTGTGTGTCAAACGGTGCTTGTAATGTTGTTTAATTATAGTATTTGTCTAGCGGCCAACCGTGTGTATTTCAGGAACAATTTTCACCCGTCCACAACCTCAAATTATCCTTGACAAATGTTCACCTTTGCGCGCACACACATGTGCTGGTTAATATACGACTGGGTACTTACAGTTCCAAAAATCGAACTCCCTTTTGTAGTAGTCCAGGCCGTGTGCAAAGTGTGCAAAGTACCCAAAATTGATAATTTCTGGTATAATAGAGCACCGCTGTACGTACGCAAATGGAGAGCCCCATCCAAACCTGTCTTCAGCCACTTTCTAATATAGTCACGAAACACAGTAGCGGCATAGGCGGCGCGCGACCACAGAAGAAATAACAGCCGGAAACTCGGAATTTGAACCCCGACACCGATGCACCGCGTACTGACTAGATATCTTATCGTGACTTTGAACTTTAACGATAATCAGTTGATGACATTGAGTCAATGTCATTGACCTATTTTCAGTGGAAATGAAATAAACAGTACTAACTTGACCCGATGGAGCAAGCAGAAATAAATATAGGCGTTTGCTATTATACTCATTATGTTGTAATTTATACAACGTGTCCTGTAACTGAGTGTTACTTGCTAGTAGTCATAGCAGGTGGTGTCGGGTTGCGGGCGGTGGTGCTTGTTGAACCAACAATAAATGTTTCGTGTTCATCATTTTTTGCGGGATTTTAACTTACTTTTACTTTGGATTGAAACTCGGGCTCGCCACTCCCCTTGATACCCCCACGATGTCTGTTTAATTTTATCAAAACACGGAAAGTTCAGGTCTCTTATAACTCCATAGGCAGGACACTGGTCCTACCCCAGACCACACTTTATTATGGTTACAAACAACACGAGGGGGAGCATACACTGGTGATGGCGGCTTCAGCCCCCGAACGATTTGTTACTGAAAGTTTTTAAGGGTGCAGCGGTGCGGACGTTCTCATTCGTCGCTTACGAACGATGTGTCAGTGGCGGCAATACCTTTTTTCGGTAATTATTTTCGTGCGATACATAAGCTTAACTCTTTCACGTTTATTTTTAGCGCAGCGACCAAATACGCAAATGAAACAGGAAGTAAACAGACAGCTCGTACCTTGTTTGTTGTTCACTTGAACAATTTAGGACTTTAAATTTACTTACAACTGTTCTAAGCGATATCTCGAGTCCACGACTAAGAAACCAAATTCGATAAAAAAAAATATGATCTGGGTGAGGAGTTCATCGCACAGTTTGAACAGTGAGGTCATCCAGGGTCATCCATAGAACGTGTTTCTATGTAAATTGTGGTATAACTCATTGCGGCTTCTTACTGGCATATCAAAAAGGAGATAAAACTAAAAAGTGTAAAAATGGCATGTGAGAATGGACTCGTTTACTATATCATTGGTATTGCAACGCTTGCCTCTGGTATGACGATTTTTTGGGTTGGCTATATTGATCACTTCGAAGGTGGCCTCCATCTTGACACGTCAGCGGGTTCATTTTTTGGGCAATTTTAAAGCTTTATTTTACTTAATTTCGACGAACCCGTCATGAAGAGGACGATGAGCCAGCACTAGAACAGTCAAACTTTTTCAATTGGCATGTCACAATGATGATGTGGCCCTTTGTGATGTGTGCCACCCTGGCGGTGACCATATTTCGCAAGATAGAAAATCAAAAACTCGCCAAGATATTGCATGTTGCGTTTCACACGGTCGCTATCGTGGCGGCATGGTCCGCGTTTACCCTTGGTTACATGACCAATGAAGCAAAAAAATATGGTCATTTCAGGCACCGAGATTAACGAGCTCAATGCAAATATACATTCCTTTTTATGTGGCAATGATATACAGTTATAACGGCCCTGGAGCGCTTCATTTACCATAAAATAGGGCATTTCCTTGAGCAAAACCAAAATCACCGCTGTCGGCGTCTCAAATTGGCTCTTAATTTAGACATTATTAAATTAACACAATAAGTTACTGTTGCTCCTAATCTATAAATGAAGTTCCTTTCACTCATACGTCGGCATGATGACACTCGTTCTATACACTATGAACTTCATTGCTGGAGCCTTGTTTTACGGATTACAAGTGGTAAGCGCGACAACACGCGATCGTACTATTGCCTTTCATCGTGCCCTGGGTCTATCTGCTTATGGGTTTATGCTCTTATCGATCTTTCTCGGCATGTTACAGAAGGCAAACTATGGCGGCGTCTAGTAAGCTTGCGTCTTCGTGCATTTTCTTCAACGTAACCAAATTAAGTGCCGATTGTACATCAGACGAGCTCACGCCCGATCAAAAAGATGAGTGTGTACTAAAGATCAATCTGGTCAACTGGTCATCGATTGTGATGTGTTTTGGCATAACCTTCCTAGTTTATTATTTGACCAATCCGGCGTACTCCAGATCAGTGCAAAAACAGTTGAACCAGGTCATGCCGTCGAACGAAACAGATATGGAGTCACTGAATAAGGACGCCGCTTTTTGAGAACTTTGTTCTATCAAAATTAACTAATATGTGCATATTCGGACGTTATCACTGTCAAGCTGGTTCATTTTAAAGTAACACATTAAAATTCGGCTTCTCATGAGTTTCAACTTCGTTATCAAGATCGCTATTGTCTAAAATAATATACGGTGTTAAACCGTATCTAACATTATCAAGCCCAAATAGAGACTCTCGCCAAGCTGTATCGGCTTGGCTCAAACTAAAATTTCAGAAATCCAACAGATAAATGACGTTAAAACCGAAATAATTGCAATTCGGTCGTGTCCAGCCGCCTCGGCCCGACAGGAGCGTTACGAAAGAAATTATCAATTCAGAAGGGACCTTTAGAAAAGGCTTCTTTCAATTTTGAGCTTCATGACAGCGTGATCTTTGAACGTTATGCCATCTTATCAACACTCGTGTAGTAGTTTGCGAGAGGTCGTCGTGTGATGGTTATTTTTTCGCCGAAAAGAAACATAAATGTTGTCTACATCATTTTGCCAACGACGTTAATTAAGTTCGTCTTGTACTGCAAAAACTTGTCCCACTGTGTTTGGTGTTCAGATGAAAAGGGAACGGTCACTCCAGGAACTACAAGAAACGGTCACCCCAAAGACTGGGTATTAGTGCTTTTAGTGATCGGACAAAGCAAGCCATTTTAGGCCGATAGGGTAACGAGAACAAAGATAAAAATGTACAGTACAGCTTTAGAAATGAAATTACCACTTACCCGTCCACGATAAGTCAGTCTTGGTGAAACGACGAAAGAACGTTTGTACAAAAGTCACATGGTATTTTGTAAATTAGATAAAATATTAGAAGAATCTGGATTGGCGATATATGCACTGTGCATTTGGGCCAGTATGGCCTCAATCAGTTTAGATAACAACAGATGTTTGTCGTTGCTTGTTTAAATGCAACCCAGGTTGATATGTTCAACAGTAATTTTCAACGAAGAAACGTTACTTAACGTGAGCCCATAGAGAGAGTCAGGTATTTTTAGGTTTTTATTTAATTATACTGCCATCACCATAAGGCAGAGTTGAAAGTTATGTCAACATTACTGATTTAATGAAATTCGGACCATTTCAAAGTGATATCTAACATAGGACGCAGAAAGAAGATGGCCGCCGTATTCAACAGAAAAACTGAATATCTGATAGTCATTTGTTAAAACAAGCGTTCTGTTATCAGCAAGTGACGAACATATCCGTGAGAGTGGACCGTCGCTCTGATAGCTACGTGTATTGAGCTCGTCATCTATTCATATGTTCATTTGTTGATAACGACGGCGTCGCGTAGCAGCGTGATACCACCCCAGCATGCGAGATCACGAGCAGTGGTGCGTTGACTATATCTATAAATAACAGAAGTACCTTTTTGGCGCGGATTTAGATTTATTCTAATCGTGAAACGAAAGTTGGTCAACCACATGGCCGGTTTCGATGAAATTGTAAAGTACAACACACAGTTTTAATGGGGTTTTGGATTTTGCCTTTGACATAATATCAAACGGTGACTTCGCCATGTTGTGCATGTCAAACATGTTTTCACATCCGAGTCCGGGGACGTTGTCCTTAAAAACTAGCTCATATTTCATGTTATATCTCGTTTGATACGCACGTCTGTATCAAACACGTTACATTGCGTAAACCGCAGCAAAATATGCTGACCAATTGCAATTTCAATTAAACTGTTTGATTCAATAAAACTAAACAGTTTTGACAGTGCCTGTCCCCGAATAATTATGTTCCCCGTGTTAGTCGCGAATCGAGGTGCCAAGGGTGATAATTTGTGCTGTGGCATTGCACATTTTGTGTTTGTCGGCTCAAAAACTTTGTCGTCCAAATAAAATCGCAATAATAATTTTAAACGTGACCAACCGGCCGCCCCTTCCATTTTCCGCTTATGAAGTAATTCACTGTTTGAGACGACATAGCGTGGACAGAATGGCGAAGGGGCAGCACTTTGTTCCTATAGCTTTTAGATTGTTAATAGAGACAAAATTCACCATTAGATTAATTTTGGCTATTTTTGTGATTCATTTTATTCTTTAACCTGGTAACACTTAAAACCAGTTTGTCATGATTAAGTTAAGCCAGATTGTAGTACGAGGAAAAAATGAAACATATGTCATACCTCTATGAGAGAGGCTCTATCTGTCTGGATGGATATTTTTGGATCACAACTCATGAAAGTGAGATACGTACCGTGAAGTACAACGAAAGTAGCAACAATACGCGGTAGATGGACATCGGCCATTTTTATTTGAAGAGTTTCAAAACATGTTGGTCAAGTGTAGCGGCGCCCTAATAGACAGGCCAACCGCTATCTGTTTGATAGTGCTGGTCCTTCGAGAGCGGTTAGTTTTGGCCGAAAAATTTTTATCTGCCATAAACTGCCTACCAAACAGCGACCCCCATTTATCAACTTTCTTTGATGTTGGTGTGTCGATATGTTTCGGATTTATGCTGTACTTATTTTTTAGATTCATCACTTGTTTCTTGGTCTAAAGGATGAAACTTTGTTTTTGGCTAGAACACAAGGGGGATGCAATACAACACCTGGAGAATAAAATGAAAAAAAAGTGATGATCAGATCAATTTCGAGAGCTCAATGTCAAAACAGTTGACACTCCTATCTCTGCCTTATCCTCATTTTTGAATAAATTTTGCCAACCGATCGTCAACCCTGCTCCCGCGTTTTACGCTTATCACGTTCAGAGTCAAGTCAATGTCTCTTGCTGAGACTATTTGTTAGAAATCGACATCGGGCCCCCGGAACATGTCGGACCCTTCTGAGACCAACATACGCAACGGTGAGCTAACCAAAACAGCTAACCTAATCAAATAAGGGTTGATCGAGGCGAGAAACAACGGGGCCATATCGAAAAAAGTATACATCACGTGCTGAATCGTGCGGCTCAACGACCGCTAAAATACAGCATGCTCGTTAAGATTTAAACTTATGAATTGATCCGATTTGACTGATTAAGTTATCTCATCTACTTATAAGCTGAATAACGAATCTAAGCTGATTAGAAAAAGTGACCGCCTGATTCTTAGTCGTCACATTTAACCCCGGGTTTGTCATTTTCCGTAATCACAGGCTGAAACTCAAGTCAATGCAGTAAGTACGCATGATAAATGCATATTATCGCAGCATTAGGTTCAATTACAGTAAGGGCCAATCAGGGCCGTGACCGGTGGAAATTTTACGCTCATAAGAAGATTTGATGCATCATTTATGAGCTTTGTAATTATAGTTCACTTTTACGATTTGCATTTCGGCTTACCAATGGCTAATAGTTAAAATATGTGCATTGTCTAACGAAAAGGAATGACTTTTTCAATGAAAATGAGAAAAACCACGGCTCACCGCGAGAGATCGTTCCTGATCATGTCGGTAATTATGCTGGTGGCGGCGTTGATAGGTAAAGTTTGTGGGAATGTGCTCTTAGAAGACTTCAGCTTAAAAAAGTTCGCATCAGCTCAGTTCAGAGAGACCGTGACCATAAACAGCGATCAGCCCACTTTATATTCGGTGGGCGGAAGTTTATATAGTTTTTCATTTATTTCTAAAAAGGATTTAGCGCTGATTAAAAAGGTTAACCAGGAACACGAGTTCATCACATGAGTAACGATTAGTTAGCGTAACTTTAACTACAGTATTCATCATTCTTTGTTTGAACGTCGACGCAATTGCCATGAAGGGATGAGACACGTGGTTACTCTTCCGGACATCGGCGTAGATACTTATTTTGTTTGATTCTGTTTTCACATTCAACATTTCTGTTCAAGAACTGGGGATGTGAGCGTTAATGGTTCATTGTGCAGCACCATCTGACAAATCTTTGTTTTCTAAAAGCAGACAAGAAGCACATCGCCATCTTTTACGCCAGGTCACCTGTCACACTAATGAGCTTGCGCGTCTCCATTTACGCGTCTGGTTTGAATGTGAGCATACTTTTTACCATAGGATTTTATTTTAAATAACATGTTATTGCACCGTCTTTTTCGGGGTCTAAAGTCAACAATCGCCAAGTGAGAGGAGCGATACACGTTTACATCCAATATATGTCGTCATTCAAAAAAGGACTAAACTAATTTGTTCATGAAGGGCCTTGTTTTAGGTCGCGTTGCTGAATTTTTGCAACAATGATTAAATTTTGGGTCTGGTTGGCACTGCTTGGCAGTTTTTGAGAGGTTCCCGGTTTCATAGGGCCCCGATGCCGATAATTGAATAAAGGCCCCGGCCCCGTTGATCAGACTGCTGCTTATAAACTCCGTTTGAAAGCTCATCAAGGCCTATTCGACCCGCTAATCTAGTTTTGAATGGTGATCACGCCTCGGCTACCATGGGGCCCGATTTCGCTTGTAACAAACCAATTTATCAACTTCGCATTTTTAGGATTGATCTTTGCAGCTTGGCGATATTCGATCAATGTACAACTTGGTGACCAGTGTGATTCTGATGATGCAACGTGTTCTAATTATCGATATCAGAAAAAGGTTAACTTTTGTTGTTGATTTGGGTTTCAAGTAAAACGAGTTTTAGAATCGTTTTCTTTACTGGGAAGATGTGACGTTTCTGGTGGTGCACTGCTTTATCATGGCCGTTTCCACGCTGTCCATCATTGCTTACTCGGTAAGTGAAAGTGAAACGCTACAGTATCTTATCATTAAGTCAAATAACGACGGAGCTTATTATCTTTAAACCTCAAAGAAAAACTCGATTTTCTTTTAGACACGGGCGGCACGATGTTATGTCACACTTCGCATCTTGGCAATAGGTGAGCAGCAGCCCGTTACCACAACTTCTGTCGTGTCCTAGTCGTGTTCAGCATTTTAAGACCAATTAATCCCCAATTCTAGTCTCAATTTTGGTTGCCGCAGTCGGCGTCGGCGTTGCCGCGTACGCCCTTTACTATATTGTCGACATTATCAACCGCAATCATGATATGTGGCCAGAGTTAATCTGTAAGTACGAGTAGTGAACCATACGCCCCATGTCGATATTAGCATAAAATGTATGTGTCCTGGCCCAATTAGAGTATACATTCCGCCGTTCGACTTCGGCGCCGTCGTCGTTCACTTTTTATGTAAGGAACATGCAATTTGATTAAGGTTATGCGATAATGGAATTTATTTGCACAATCATTCCCATATTCGGCATGATGTTCCTGGCCTTATCATCATTCTACGTTGCCCGTCGCGGCCAGTTCAAAATTTCTAAACGCGTAAATCGTAAGCGTATTTCAGCATTTTTAAGTAATCATAAGCAAAAACCATAATTTTAAATAGCCACTGGCATGCCGGGTGAAATCGAGAGCTCGGTCGATGACGTGACCAGTGTCGCCCCGAGCGAAATGTCAACATTCTCGGAAAATCGACGCCGCTTGGAACAAGATAGGTGATCATCAACTCAACAACGTTACTACTATGTGAAAAACGCTTGATTCGTAATAAACTGATTGATAAGAGCCGGCGCCAGAGTAACCACATAGTTATTTCCTTGGCGGGATTTTCAGAAGGGGAATAACGTTTTCGGCTTGTGGCACACACGTCAGTTAGCCTCATTTCTTCGTTTCTTCCGTATAGTTGAACCAAGTACGAGTAAAGTAACAAATAACTGACTGTGACGAAGACATGACATTCAAGAGGCATATCAATTGCAAGATAATTATACATCACCATCCAAGTAGATTGATTGACTTGGCATAACGCAGAAATTCTGTACTTTTGAGCTCTGGGTTCGATAATCGCGTCAAAACGTGATACTAGGTATATTTGACAGTTGAATAAGAGCGCCACGATCGCGACTCCATCCCAACGCTGAGTAGAAAGCCGAGAGCGTGCATAAAAAAATGGTCAATGTCGAAAAAGTGACGTTTTCGTCTTGTCCCTGTCAAACAGTCGGTTTTGCCTCGGTTGCGCGAGCGTTGGCGGTGGGCTAGTGGCGGTGGTGGTGGTGTGGCGACGGACGAAATAATTTTTGAAAAACGCAAAAAACGCCAGAAATGAACAACTCAGCAAACTGCATGGCACGCATGCCGGCACTCAATGGTCGATTGGTGATCATTTTAGCTGTCGGAAGTCCAGAAAAGAAGTTCAAACCAAACGAAGTTCGATTACGCTTGAAATCGATGAGTCAAATCAACCAGTCGTTCAAATAACATTAACCCCAGTTCTTTTACCTGTCTCTAAAGGTATTAGAAAAACTGACCCACTATGTTATCACTGGCAATCCGTTTGAATAAAAAAAGTTCAAGGGTCCGATATTAGGGGTATAAATTAATTTAACTTGTCGTGACACAAGTTTCTCAAACAAACTTTTCAATGGTATCAGGGCCGTCCAACGAACGCATGGCAAGCGGTAGTTGCAACAGCACAGCGCATGTGATCGATATTGAAACATTTTTTCAAATTAATAAATATTTTCAAGTGGACCCATGCTCATACATATATAAATCGAACGCGCTTTCGCGCTTGCCCCTCTAGACGTTGAAGAGGATTGAAAAAGAGGTTCGAAAGAAAACTCAAGTTCAGCTGCGGCGTGATGAGGGTGACTTACGTCAACTTTTGATAGTCAACTATTACAGCTGAAGTGGATCGCCACTCGGCGGCAACAAATCATAGAGTGCGAGGCCGACACCATGTTTCCCATCACCAACTTCGATTTCGAGGCCATATTCTAAGCTTCATTTCAAGTGTTTCAGAGTCACATCCAATTCACATTTTCACATGATCATCTCATATGATCGATTCTGTTGAATCGTCTTCGAGACGCTGCCTTTACCGAGTGCAAACAGTTCCACTTCATTCTTTGGCTTTAATGAAATCAGGGACATTTTCTATTTTCGCAAAAATATCGCGCGTTTATTCGCTCCGGAAATTTGCCAATTTCTCGCTAGCTACGGCGCGTTTCGTCGATACCACTCTCTCACCCAGATTTTTTTGCGCCGCCCCGTTTTTCGTCGATTTAGCGCCGTTTCTGCAAAAAAAGACAAGAAGAAGCAGAGAAGAACTTATGTTAATAGCGTTAAAGACAGAGTGGTCTCTTAAATCATAATGCTGACAATACGTGCATTTTGCGACTCAGACGGGATGACGATGACACAATATAAAACTTAAACCATGGCCCGGGAGTCGAAATGACGGGTTCGTTCATTTTTAGACTTTTACGGAGTAGTGCGCCTGTGTTTACGAGAAAAACGGCGGCGGCAAAACAACATTGAGACGTATGTTCACCCATCCGCTTATTGGTGATTGGATTAATGACACGGCATCGGGGGCCATGTAGATTAGGCTTTCGGGGTGGTAGAGTGGGCAAATAGTGACTTGAGTTGAACGTTCAATTCAACCCCCCTAAATGACGCAAGCGATTACTGACGGGAGCTGTCAGCTGAGTTGCTGTTCTAAAAGTACAGCTCCGTAGTATTTCGTCCAAGCCACCCTATTACGCCGGTGTTAGTCATGTTGAAACGATAGAGAACGCAGTACCGACATTATTCAAGCTAATCCACAGCCTAATAATCCGGATCCGAGTCTCTGTCCATCATGACCAGCAAAACCCGTTCTAATAACGCAAAACCAATTGTCACACACAGAACACTCACACACACGTCGCAGTGCGCGCGCGCTTGACTCACAATGCGCGACGAAGCGCGAAAGGCGCGAAACAGAAGCGCGAAAAAAGACGGCTACGGAGCATAAGATTATGCAAAGCTCGTTTAGAGGGTCTCATTTTTTATCGGCGGACGCGCGCTGGTGGACACAGCAGCAACACTGATTTTTGGTTACTGTTCTTGTTCCGAGCACACAGCAGAGAACAAGACTAAAAATCTGCGTTATTGAAGGGACATGGCGATCACGGCTGTGGATGTGGCTGTAGTGGCGCAGTGAAGTGGATTTAACCCCCTCATAACCGCAATAATTAGGGGTGATAACGAGAAAACTGATGGCTTACTCTCGATTCTTGTCTTGTTCACTTAATGATAATGTGATAAACGTTAAATGGCCAATTTCATACTTTTCACATTATCCGTGGCTACGAATATACAAATTGCGGCTTGAAGGCGATATATCGGGACTCAAAACGTCTCAAACACCATGCAGTTGAATTAAATCAGAAAAGTGGAACATGCGGGTGCAGAAAACAATGAAACTGACTTACCGACATAAAGCTGCTGGAATTAAGTTCACCTCTTTACACTATTTAACGCTTAGTAAACAGAAATCTATTTTAGGGGTTAGTAACACACTCAAACACACACACTGAACAGTTCACCTAAATCTTAGCTCACTAATCGGATTGGTTTGGTTGTATTCGTCAGAAGTGTGGCAATTTTTTTTTGCCGTTTGATTTTTGATCCGCTCGACAAATTCAAACTTACATGCATAGTTCTCATCATTTCGGGCGTCGAGGTCTACATTTTTGATCGACCAAAAAACGAAGTAAATCGAGTGGTAATCTGTTCATGTTCAACATGTACGACGGCTCCCCTTGCCTCCCCCGTCCGGTCTATATAGAACTAGGACGACACCAAGTTCGAATAAACACGTTTCGTGCTCTCTTTTCCAGCCACTTTCAAGGGCGTTGACTTAAGTGGTGCGCGAAGAGAGCACTGCAATGATTCTCCGATTGCATTTCTCCACAGTGAGGCACCGTCAATGTGACAGTCGAGTAGTGAAAAGGATCAACCGCCACTCAAGTGGGAAGATTTGGCCCAAAAATCGCGGATTCGATAGCACAATAAGTGAACATAAATTTTGACACCTCACAATGTGTTGCCGTCACGTTATCGTTTCCATTTCATTGTTAGAGTAGAACTTGCCACAAGTTCGACACGCTCTAAATATATACGGTATGATGGCTTACATATCCGCGCGTTGTGTTGCCACGCTGAAGATACAACATCGTTTTTAATGGTTGTTTAGTGAAAAACAGTTAAAACGGGACAGCTCAGGGTGCCAGGGAAACAAAACTTTCGTGGTGATAAGCGCCCCATATCTATCCCCCGTCTGACGTTGCCCTGCTTGTTGTTTAAAATCACGTGGACTTTCCTCGAAACATGCTCTCTCTCTCTATGCTCTTTGCTTGCCACTTACTAGATTCGATCACTTTAGAACATTAGCGCGCAATATCAGTCACGCCGCCGCAGCTGTACTAAGAGGGTTCAATCCACTCGTCATAAAGGTCTCATGTCGATTGCGTGTATATTTAGTCCATGGAAATCCACGCGAGATAACTACCAATTATTGGATTTGATGAAATGGTTTCATTCAGTCTGGGCCCGACTTTAGAAAGAAAAATGGTCACTTCGAAAAGTCTATTTTCGTGCCGATCTCGCCATGTCTGTTAATAATATGTTCTTTAAACTGCCTATCACCGCGTGTCGCAAGTTTTATTGATTCCGGTGATGGCTATGTACATAATTATGATAAAACAAGTTTATTTACAGGCCACCTCAGCCTGAGGTCCTCAGGCGCCACGGGAAGTCGGCGAGTTGAGTGAACTGTAGCTGGGCGGTGGCGTATCGTCCAGTTGCGGTGGTGGTAGGGCGACTGGGCTTTTTGGGGTGATAAGAGAGAACTGTAACTCGAACGTGTGGTTCGGACACATGCATTTTTAAAAATTATATTTCCTTAAAGCCCTAACCTCAAAATTGGCTTATATTTAAGTCTCTCATCGCCCCAATCAATATTGGTGAAGTGGCTCTCTGGAATTGGCACGATTGATCTGTCGTTCTTGGTTAATATTGTTGACAATGTCATCAGCAACATCACCGTCCAAATAATTCCAATGACCATAGTCGGATATGCCAATGACTCGTCTTGATAATGCAAGCCAAATACCAGCATCATTGTAAATGTAACTCTAAACGTTCATACCCTATGCATAATTTATGATGATATTAGCAGAACATCACGTGGCAGACGACAATGTGACCAGTAAGTGGTTTACATAAATAGGGACAAAAACTATTTTAAAATCTAGTTTGCAGTAAGTAACTGTTAACTTACGTCAGTAATACAAGGACCAACGCGGCAAACTGAAGCTGATAATTGTTTAATAAGGTCGTCGTTAGTTTTTTAATGAAACTCATTTCTGCTCCTGTCCGTTTACCGCCACACTCTGTCACGAAATGATTCAGTTTTTCTCTCAACAATTAACCCCTCAAGTGAGCTCAAACTGCGCAAACAAACTTTAACACTTCTTTTGTTTTCAGCTCGAGCATCTTTCGTACTTGAGTAGAGGCTTCTTACTCGCGTGCTGTTGCATTTATAACAAATCACCGAGATTTGACCCACCGCTGATGCGAATAAATTGGTCAGCACTGAACTGGTTCCTACTTTTCGCTCGTTTATCTAATCACAAATCTTCCGGGGTCCGTGTTGTAACTGACCTCATACCAACCTTCTACCCCTAGTTCGAACAAAATCCGTCATTTGTAATTCGTAACACCATTCAACATTGAACCCCGAGTTTGATCCTTATTAACACTCGAACCTCGTACATGCTGGTCGATTACTACTACACCTGGCCTTTAGTTGCGCCAACAACTAACAAAAAAACGAGCATTTACGGTCAAGTTCGAAAGTTCCTAGAGACAATTAAGCTAATCATGTTCGGCTATTATGTAAAACTCATGTTAAATGAGTCAAATCAACATTTGAGAAGGGTGACATCTTCAAGTGTGAAACGTGAATTACCCCCTGGTAAAGAAACGCGATAAGGGCGCAGAAAGAGACACAGACACTTTTAGCTCCGTTGTGTTTAAGTTTTTCGTCGCCCAACGCGCACTTGAAATTACAGTATCCCAGCCCCTGATTACGCATTTCAAGTTGAGTATTTTTTGATGAAACAATAGTTATCTGTGGTTAATCAAAATAGAGATGGGGTCAGCGAACGCCACGATGACATACTGTAATTCCTCGCACAAAACGATTGTTAATGACGTCAGTTAACGACGAAAAACCCTGGTCAAGATGTGTTATCCCGTGCCATATGTGACAATTGTGTCATAAACAATTACCCAAATTTTAAGCACCATTTTGGTAAACGACTTTCAGAAGATGAGTTTACGTACCTTACGACACTGATTCACCCGACGACTCACTGACACGGACTATAAAGTGTAATTTGAACGCAATTATTGTATCTAAAGTAAAATGGATAAAAAACAAAACGAGAGTGGTAACCTGAATTGGGATGATCAGTTCGACTTTGGTTCCGGTAAATTGAGCACAGTGCCTGATTATAGCGATTTATTGAAGTCAATTGAAAAATTAGAGACATCGCTCAGGTCAGATTTCTTAAACGAATAATGGAGTCAAGCTTAAAATTGCGGAAGAGGGGAAATATACTGGTCGAAATAATGGTTATTTATGCTAATCCATAGTGCGACGCCAAAATATGGAACCTTGTCTACTGATGATATCAGTGACAGCGCCGATAGCGTGCTTGACGACAAACAAATTGGTACAAAGACAGCATACTACAACCTTTTACACTTTGACACATCAACGACGGTGACGCGGCGAGACGAACATACGACAAAAGTATCACGCGTGGCAAAGAGACGCTCAAAAACTGTCGAGTGTTTTGATATGACACTTGGTTTGTGAGCTGCTCGACTGACTTTTGTTTCACTTTCGAGCTTTCATTTCCTGCACCACCAACGACCGGCTGTGGCTTAATTAGAGCTAATCATTAACCCCACCGCCGATTGTCATTAGAGTGTATGTTGCAAGGAGCAAATAAATAACTGCGACTTCCTACAACCTTTTTCCGTTGAATTTTTAAAACCATGCCCAATTAATGATTAATAGACTTCTCAGAATTGAAACCATCCCCCCATCCTTCCTTCCAGGCTCGCCATTAGAATGAATAAAGAGACAAAATGCTAAAACTGACGTTAACTCTAATACACGTTGTCCGCATGCAGGGATGGGAAGATTACAAGCGGCTACATGCCGATCAAGATCCAGCATGTGATATAATCATGAAAGATGACTTTATCGAATCATTCATAGCTGGAGCACCGCTAATTGTGTTGAATAACTATTTGAAAGAATCATCAAAACCTAATCATATGAAAAAATCATCATTGATTCCGCGCCACCACCAACCACGGCATACCGACCACATACCGTCGCGTAAGTATGACATGAGAGCTAATTGATTGTTAGATTGCTATTTAGTTGACATTGAAAACTTACTTACCGAGACATCCGGACGTAATTTCGAGAATGTCACCAGTAACCCAGCAACCACTGCCACAGTTACGACCACTACAACTACTACTTCTTTAACCGCCAATAAGGTAACGACCACTGCCGAATCCAGCACCACCGCTATTGTCAACATCACCACCGCCTCAACAGTATACTGGAAATCAGTTCGCGCCACCACGCTACCACGACAACCACGCAAAATGGGACAGGCGCGGGGACTGAAGAAACTATGCGCAATGGAAGCGCATCGCGACACAAGTGTATGTCGACGTTATCGACTCAATCTCAAGTTTGCCGATCGACGACAACGGCGATCGACGACGGCGGAAGTGAATAACAGTGAAATGAATATCAACACGGAACTGATGCGCAAATTCAATTGGATCCCGAAAATGCTTGATCAAGTGGTGAACAGTAATGCAACAGTGTCCAACCGCAAAATGACGCAGAGTATGAATGTGATTGCGCGGGAAATACTGGGCCCGGTTCACACGGCAAAAATAATTGCCCATACGGAAATGAAAGCATTTGAACTTCGCCAAACGTGCATTGCCAATGGCACGGTCGAACAGCCGAGTAGCGTGCGCAAAACGCGTACTTATCAGCGCGGTCAAGTTGAAACGCAACTACGTGGCGTTTACAATGTTGGCAAGGATGTTTCGTGGACGGAAAAGCCGACCATTAAAGATATTAAACCAGGCGAGCGGTTCAAAGCCGAGGACACTACATTGATCTCATTACTTGGCTTGCTGCTCGGTAATTATGCTGTGTCAACTACAGTGCCTGACTAAACCACATTTTAGGCTTCATGGTCATGTCAACAATGGGCTTGGTAGCCAAGCATCACGGCACTGATATTTCGACCACTATCAAAGAATCAAGGAACATTGTGTTATTATTTCATACTTGAGTCAAAATGATCTAAACCGCCAATAACCATGAAACAGTGTGACCGACAAGGTGAAGGGCTTCTTTCGCCCGTCGTTTGACAAAACATGGGAACCAACAATTAAGGAGCCAACTCAATTGCCATTCACACCAAAAAGATCGTCACTGGTAATTATGCTTCGAGTCGACCAGAAAAAATAACAATTCAGCTCACTCTTTTGCGAGTCAAATCACGAATGCGAAGTTCGGTAGTCACGCCAGCTCGTAACATACCAAGGACAGTTGACTGATGACGCAAGCATTTCTTTGAAAGAAAGGCCTTGAATCAGTCCGACCTATAGAATTGAATTGACGGCGCCATCAATGAGCACACCGAGTTTCAGCAGTGGGGAGCGGCATGTTTCATACTAACATAGGTCAAAAGTGAGTTCGATCAAAATGATCGACAATAGCAAATGCAAAGTTTGTGAATAGGAAAATTTGTACACAACGTTATAATGCAAATAAATCTTACATAATATTTTTTTACACAGAATACTGTTGGGACTATGAATCAGTTATTGTTTGCATGCAGTTAAAAAGAGATGGAACTTAGCACAATAATTGTTATAATTGGCTCAATCATTGTCTATCAGAGCCATCGACAGCGCAAAAAGATTGCCTGGTTTGCCGAGTCGGTTGACATGACAGGCAAGGTGGCGCTTATAACTGGCTCATCATCAGGCATTGGTTTCAGCACTGCATTGCATTTGGCGAAACGCGGTGCCACTGTGGTCTTGTTGTCAAGACACAACAATGGTGTTCAACAAAAAATAATGTCAATGGCGGACAATAATAATGTGCATTTCATACCATTGGACTTGAGCTCAATGAGTGATATCAAGTCCAAATGTGATGACATCAAATTGATGTTTAAAGCTGGCATTGACGTGTTGATCAATTGTGCTGGTACGGCATTTGGGCCGGTGGAAAACAGTGCCGATGGGCTCGATTACACGTACCAAGTGAACTTTGTCGGGCCACAGCTGTTGATTGAAAGTTTGATGTCACTACTCGAACGTAAATCAGGCCGCATTGTAACTCTCGGTTCGAAACAGGCTAACAAGTTCAGTCGAATTGACTTGAACAGGTTCTCAAGGGCGACCATTAAGCAAGAATTGTTTGAGCGGCTCAAAGTTTACATGCAATCAAAACTACTAAACACCGCTTACGCACTTGCATTAGCGGAAGAACTAAGTGCCAATAATAGTTTAGTTACAGTCAACATCGGTTAGTGTATTGACTCACAATAACACGTTCAAATTAAATTTAGCCTACCCTGGACTAACACAAACAAACATTTGTTGCAAGACGTCATTACTTTCGCAGTTCGTGTGGACGGTGGCTGGTTTCATCTTCTTCAAGTATCCGGCCGAAGGCGCACAGTCAGTTGTGTATTGGTGAGTTTTGTTGGTGTTTAGTGAAATTTAGCTCAAGCTTCAGTGCACTCTCAGCTGAGTTGAAAGGCATCTCTGGGAAGATGATCAGCGAATGTCGGGAAGATGACAGACTTATTCCACTTCAAGCGAGAAGCTGCGAGTTTCTCAATAATTTCATGAAAGAAAGTCGTGCTTTAATAAATAACAAATGAAAAATATAAACATTTACAGTTATTTTATTTTATAATCATTAGTTTACGTTTAAGAGCCTGGAAGCTGCCCTAGAATGAAATCATAATGGCTTCTAAACTAAAACTAATTTGGTGTGTGGAGACGAGGAACAAGGAACAAAAAAGTTTCTTGAAGACTTTTGCAAGAACAATAAAATACAGCTTGTTATCCTGCAATAAAAAATCTCAGGTGTTTCCTGGGATTAAAATAATATGAATTACGAGTACATTGAAATGAAAGAAATGGTCAACCAAAGAAACAACTACAAACAATGGTTGAGCGGAGGGAAACAAGAAGAAAC
>SCLD01093324.1:0-12413 GCA_004367895.1 Oikopleura longicauda | reverse complement strand
ATCAACGACAATACACAAAAATGAGCAAAAACTAAGATTTTTATTGAAAGACGTATCAGTCCACGAACAGCATTAGTCCAGCATGTGGGGAACAGCCAACAAGATAGCGCAAATAGATGCTGTTGCGGATGCGGAGTCGTTGTCACTGGTCTCAGCCGCCGTTGTAGTCTCGGCCTCAGTTGCAGCGGCGGTGGCAGCTGCAGTTGCAGCGGCGGTAACGGCCCCAGTTGCACCGGCGGTGCCGGCAGCAGTGCCTGCAGCAGTGGTGCCACCCTGAGTAGTTGGGTTGGCAGCGGCAAGGGCGAGCAGGATGAAACTTGACAACTTCATTTTTCGAATAATAATTTGATCAGCGCTGAGTTCGTGTACAGACTTGAAACTGATCAATTGCGGTGAAAACAGCGACTTAAATTGAGTCGCTCATGTTGACCATCTAGAATGTTTCAACGACATGAGCTCAAACGGCGGGTTGTCTCGTGTGTCTCGTGGAGGTCATGCGCTGAGTATGTTATTTTCACACGTACTTGAACATACAGTGTCGCTTGACATGCCTGTATCGACAGGCGAAACTGCCGAACTCGAACATCACTTCTCATCATCAGAATGCTCGTTGCTAAGTGATTTGTTGATTTTCTAACAACTTGAATCACGCATTCCCCGCACGCTGCCAAAATTAATCCGAACGAGTCACAATCAGTAAGTGACCACGTCGTGTCATGATCCAGGAGAGACAACCCGATAACGCCTACACAAAAGGATAATCTACACTCAGGGTTGTCTCGTGTGGGTCACGGCGGTATACCCCTGTATGTGGCGAAAACGTATTTGGCGGCAAACTGTATCGAGAATACAGTGTACCTGGATTAGTTTGACACATGGTTTTGTAAAAAGGGGTCAGTCCTTTTGCGTTTTCAGGATTTGTTTGACACTTTTTCGAAAATACACAATGACAAACTTACTACGAGCTCGCTTAGTATACACAGTGTATGCCATTGGATTGTAATGGCCCATGTGGCAAGAAAATCATCCAACTTTGTGACAATTAATCTGCCGTTTCCTCATAAAATGAGTTTCTACGGTTCCGCACCGAACGACCACGCGTACCGCTAGGTGATGACGATGACTGCCAGAATTCGAGCGAAAACTGTGACCACAGTTGGGCGTCAATTGGCGAAAATGTGAACTGGATCATTCACACTGATTTCATTGACAAGTTGTGTGCCATTCTCGATCACCAGCCAAGAACGAAGTCTGGACGCAATAAAATTGAAAACTTAAACCTAAAGATAAGTCATCATCGTGGCGGTGAATGTGTGATTCAGTGTGTGGCGGCTTAGCCGGCAGCGTTCTTTTTGCTTACTAAATAGACCAGCGCCAGTGAAACCAGTGCGTTCATCGTTTGATCGTGCGTTATTTTGTTTTTTACCCTGTTTTTGTCATCGTAATGAAATCAATACTACGAATACTACTGCTAATAACGGGTTTTGCCTTTGATGGATCAGAGAAACTGAAAAATGGCAAGCTCGAGCTGGAGACGGAGTTTGACTTTGACAATGACGTCTATTTTAATGTGCGAAACATGGCACATTTGAATGCGGCCCTGGTCAATCATCCGTTGCGCGAGCCGAACAAACAGATTCGGCGTAAAATGCTTGATCGGATCAAGGGCGAGGAGGTCGAGGCCATAACGGGCTGGTCATGCAACTTTGAAAAGGGACTATGCGACGGGTGGTCAACACTAAGCGAAATGGATTATTATACATTGATGGACATCGGCTTGAGCGCGCGGCCGGCAAATTTTTACTGGGGACGTATGCTTCAATTTTCGACCAGTGGCTTGACGGGCCCGTCGATTGATCATACCACACTGAGTATTTATGGCCATGCGCTTTATGCCGATTCGAAACGAGCTGTGCCAGGTAAATGCATCGACTTGACAAAATGACAGCGAAATGATTGTTTTCAGGCACAACCTTCATTGCACAGACGCCCTCTATTGACATGCTATCACCGCACTACTGTTTAAGTTTTTGGTATCATGCAATGGGCATGGGCAATATAAAGGCCCGTATTGTCCTATCATTTACCGAAGAGCTCAAAATAGAAGGCAAAATCAAACAAAGCAGCAAAACGGCTAAACTATTTGAGTTGAACGCTTATCCATCTAAAACAAAAACAGATTGGAAGTACAGTCAACACAATATCCGAACTGACAGCGAGGATAAGATCTATCGCAATATGACCGCCTATTTTCTCGTCTCCAGCTCACAAGTGCAGTAATACTATGTCACATTCATAACCGTTGTTTAACCCCTATCAAAAGGACTACCGCTCCGATGTTGCTTTTGACGATGTCCAATTGCGTGGGCGACCGTGTCAAGAATTTAACTTTCGCTCGCCACCACAACCACCCACGACAACACGTGACCCGTCAACGTGGAAACCAATCAATGTGACCGAGGCGCCACAAATCGTAATGCCCACCAAGGTGTACTATGAAATGTGGAAATTTGGCACAAAGAAACCACGTTTATTCCATGACCACGCCGTTGCCCGACTCAAGGTTCGAATTTTGTGTTAAAGTCAAACAAACTGACCATTTAAAGCAAGCACGACAAAACAATGTCGACTCAATTGACAAAATGAAACGTTCATTCAAATCCAAGTCAACATGCCGTAACAGTGACAATGATGAGCTTGAACAGCATTACCCAGCTGGTGGCTTTTGTTGCGGGGGCAAAGCGTACAGTTCACGATCAGGCACGGCCTGCTGTGGCGATTCAGTACCGTGAGCAACTGTCAGTTTTTTAGTTGTCGAGAAATACGATTTCAAGCGTCACGGGCGTCGTTTTATTAAAATGTCTGGTTATAGTCTGTAATTTATAACCTAGTAGTTTTAACAAACCAAAACGTAACTCACGCGAAAGAGCTCTACTTCCGACGGAAACAAGTGTGTTGTGGCGGCCAAGTCGTCGGTAACCTTGCAAAGTATGGATGTTGCGAGGGGGCACTCTATGAACGGGCCACGCACACGTGTTGTTCCGGCACGAAACTTGTCGAACGTGAGTCGGGTAAACGCTGCTGCGTGTTGGGTACAGGGACACATTGGTACGATCCAAAAACTGAGTTTTGCTCGCGTACATTGGGCCGAATCAAGAAGAAAGATGACGAGTCGAATGAAGGATGTGCTATGCAAGATATGCATCGTCAGAATGAGCCCCTCGCCGAGTGCTGTCGTCGTCGGATCTACAATGTTGAGACGGGTACGACGACGTTGTATGAGAAACTCTCGGATGGGATGACGACAAAGTGTTGCCGAGGCCGTGACGGCAGCCACTTTTATATTGTCGCCACTCATGTATGCTGCCGTGGTAAAGTATACCCCTCGCATATTTACACGTGCACAAAAATGGCGAACGGCAAGTCAGTACCGGAGAGGTTGAGCGTCGACGAAGAGCGTAAACATTGGCGAAATGGGGAGACAATTGGCAAACGTTATTTCATGAACACACAAGAATTCTTATCTATGGTCGAAATTAAGGTGTATATTGCCAGTCATTATGCTTTAACAGATAATAATTTATCTTTACAGGGCATTCATCTGCCCGAACATGGCGACATATCATCGCGACACGATCTACTACGCAAAGAAGTGGCACCGGGTGGGCGTTATCTGATTGGATATTTTGATCCCGACAGTGAGGTCTCCGATAATCATGGTTAATAATACATCTTGAAAATAAATGACATTTTATTAACTATTTAGCTTTTTTATTCGCCAACTGTATCATAAACTCGCATACTTTCAAATGTGACTCGACACTGGCATATGGGTGAACTTGACAACAGAAGTAACATTTAACTTCTGGCGTCTTCTCTTTCTTCTTCGTATACTTCTCAAACATATTGACAATGGTCGTCGATTTAGTTGTTGTCGTCGTCGTTGAATCACGCTTGACTTTCGTCTTTTTCATCTTCTCCATCTCCCGTTTTTTAACCCGTCGCTCGGCAAACAGGGCCCGATTGTCGACTCGTGTCCAGTTTGGATCGAGCGGCTTGATCAGTCCCGCATCGGACATTTGTCGCAGATCGAGCTTATCATCGATCGTATCTGTCTGTTTGTGAATCCAAACTGTTGACGGGTTGTTCATTCTGTACAGTGGCTCGGTGAAGTTAACACCTTCGATTGTTATTTGAACACATTTGACACGTTTCAAGCGCTCCACGATTTGCCACAGACAATCGAACTTGACACCGTCAATGGCGTCAAGTTCAATAAACGACGACGTGATAAATAGCCCGTCACAAACAGTATCAATGCGCAAATAGCCGGGCTGGCTGGCACTTACACAGTTGCTGTCGTCCTGCTTTGTCAGATACATCTTCGCCATTTCCAACGACGCATACCACAACTGTCGCTTATTGGCAACGCTCATCCAACCAGAACTGGCATGTCGAACTGGTGATGTACCAAAGCCAAGGGTACTAGCCAAATCGTCAATTGACTTGGCATTATCGACGAGCGTGCCAATGGTGGCGCGTGTCGTGTACTCCTTCACATGTCGTATACTATTGACCCATTCGAGTAGTGATGGCGATTGGTAGCACGATCCACTGCGAATGGTTAACTCTGCCTGGCGCCATGTTCGGGCCAGGCACATTTGTAATGTGTAAGTTTCAAAATTTTCTCGGATCAACGCCGCAAATTGAGTGATCAAGTTTGATGCCGTTTTCTTGGTCACGTCAGCTCCAAATTGCAGCAGTACATCGGGTCGGAGACGCCAAACGTGTGACGCTTCGTTGGCTGGTGTCGTGAACTCGTCCAGGGTGAGTAGAAAGCCAAAGAATGGACGCGTGTTCACACCGTCATCGATCAGCTGGGACTCGTCATACTGTCGAATGGATGGATCAAGCTCGGTGATGTGATCGTAACGTGTGACGTACAGGTCACGGGCAGCGTCCGATATGAAGATGATGTCGTTGTTGTCCCTGGTGATGATAAACGGCACGTTTGAATCAACTATATTTTCGTACACATTCGCTATTGACACATAAAGCCAGGTCACATCATTCTCGTAGTATTTCTCGAGCGCTTTTAGCATTACTCTCTTACTTACTGAAAGGATAATTTTTCCCTTATTATATTCAGTCTCTCAAAATGGCTGGTTTGATGAAAAAACAGAGAAATGTATTGGTGCTTATTATTGTCAATATTGTCATCATTCCCTTCATGTACGATCTCGTCTCCCCATACGATCACATTCCGGCGCGTTTCGAAACTTATGCCGAGTGGCATGTCGACCTGATCCGGGCACCGGTGTCCTGCCCAAATGCGACGACACTTTACTTGATCAAAACGGCGCCATACAATTTTAAGCTGCGCGAGTTGACGCGGAAACTGGCCGCTTATTATCAACATGCGTCACTTGTCTTTGTCATTGGCCGTCGTCGTCACGCAGCGTCGTCGTCCACTTCGCAGCGCGACGAGGAGCGGCTGAATGCTGAAATTGACAAGTATGATGATTTTGTCGTTGGTGATTTCATTGATTCGTATGAGACGTTAACGGTGAAAACATTGACAGCGTACACTTATGCCCAGCGACGATGCGGTGACAATGTTAAATGGCTGGTACTGGCCGATGATGACACCGTTATTGAGCATGATATGTTAAGGATTAGGTCGCCGCTAATTTCACCACTTTTTTTGTTCTAACAGTGGCCCCAACGTAATTTTCCAGTGCTCTAGTATCGAAGAAAACAGCGACGATCTTAACATTTAGTCACTACTTGACAACGGAGCCAGATCCGATGAGACCGCATTGTTTGGGCGGTTTGTTACATTGGAATGTTGGCGTCGTCCGCGCCACTAGTTATTTGCGACGTATCTTCTCGCCGTCGACCTGGGCCAAGTATCAAGTCACTGAAGAGCAGTACGAGCTGGACAAGTATCCGCCTTATTGCGGCGGGCCCTGTTGCCTGGTATCGACACAGTACGCACATATAACACACAAGCAAGCCGAGAGTACGAATCCGGGATCGTTTACAATGGAAGACGTCTTCTTCACCGGCATACTCCGCGTCAAGAGCCGTTTACAAACGCCGCGCAAAGTCAACGGGATATGCACCCACTATAACAATGACGACAAGGAGTCGCGCATTGCCCAACACGTCGGTCATATTATTCATGCCTAAGAACAATCTGTACATAATAAGCATCAAAAATCATATTCTTCAAGTTATCAGACTGTATAAACACTGTATTTAATATACACCTTGTAATCAAATCCAGTCGTTTCACCCTGTTCATGCCTTCGTAAGGATACTTTCGTTTGTGTACACAAACGAAAGGGATTGTACTTGGTAATATTCTCATGGTCTCTGGCTCTTGATGCTTTTTGAGTCACTTATGATAGAACCCCTCTCCCTAGGACACTATGACGGTTTCTGGACTAGGTCCGGTTAAATATAATGATGTTCACATTTTTCGATCCCAAAATATACTCGTGATTCTGATAGAACTCGATTAGAGAAGATGCATGTCGGCCAAATTGGCAGTTGGTAAATACAGTTGGAATCGAAAATTTCGATGTCTTATAAACACTTAACTTCACAGTTTTCAAAATTAAGGCACTCAAAAGGAAAAATTGCATTGCATTGCAGTTGAGTTTTGGGATGAGTTCAGGGGTCGGCATCGCAACCAGCGATTGCTAGCAATTTTGCTATTGCATTGCGATTTCGCAATCAAGCTCAGAAAAACTATGCAATGCAATTCAGTGAGCGATTGCGAGTGATTGCGAGTTATTTCTAACCTATTTTGAGGAAAATTCAGATATATTGCCCGGGTGCCTAGTAAAGGAATAATAGTAAAAAACAGTAAAGTAACATCTGGCATCGCGACTTACTGTTGGGAAATACAGTTCCGTGAAGTGTGGTCAGATACGGTCGATTTCGGTGTCACCATGAGTTAACCGGCTTTTTCTCCGATTCCAGATCGCATTTGATTATGTTCTCGGTTTATTCAAATCACAATATGCGGGGTATTAATTCTAGCAGTCAAAAACAAACTCATCACTGTTGAGATTATCGTCTCCATCATTGTTCAAATAATCGAAATACTGGTTGATTCGCACATCGGGTTCCTTACCGCAAACGGCAGCAACAAGTCTAGACGAAAACTTAAATTACAGTAAATTTACTATACGCACCTCAGTTCGCGGCGTGAAACACCGCCACTTTTGTCTTTGTCAAAGAAGCCGAATGATTTGCGTGGTATACCACCGCTGTTGATCAACTGTTTTAAAAACACCTCCTTCGTAATTGAACTCTTCTTGTCGTCATTCTCGGGACAGACAATCCAAGTCAACACTATATTATAAATGTCTTATGGTCCATAAGTTATGGAGGGCAAACTCAAACTTACTCTTTTGCGCTTCTTCTGGCAATTTTACATTACGATACAAATCGAACAAGAAAGCCGGAAAGTCATCGACGGGAATAAAATTGGTATCGCGTCCTTTCCACTCTCTGAATAGCTCGAGCGATTCGTTGATCGGTATCGTCACCGACCATACTGGCTGGTTAATTCGGCCGGTTCCGGTTAATCGATATAGTCTCGATGTCCTGACACTCCTTCCGTTCGGAAATCACACCAATTCATCATCTTGTCAGGTCCCATCTGATTCTTGCGCGAGAGTTTCTACGTACCATAAAAATTGAACTTTGTCTATTTTAGGCACCATACATTCCGGTGCAACGGTCACAAATAAACGTATTTATGTGTGCCACATCATGCCGTTTGAGTTTATTGTCATCCTTTTGTTAGACAACTTGAGTTCACTATAAAACAGCTTAAATTCTCATGTCAGTGAAACTGCTAAGCAATATTTAATTTTGCTTCAAAACTACGTTTAATTACGAGCATTTACAGCTACTGAGGACAAAGTGATTTCGCTTTTTAACTGTATAACATGTAGCAATAAAAGAACCAATCTTAATTCAACCTGAGATACAACTCTCTTTTGCAACATGTGGACCGGAATTGAGTAAAAATGGCTTCCTCTTTTGACAATTCTGTTTTTTTCCTTGATTTGTAACATATAAAGTTACTAGTATTTATAGTGATGGCTGTTCAAGACAACAATAGTGATGGCAAAACAGTAAACTTTCTACAAAATTCACCTTTTCAGTAATGTATTACAAGTTCACTGGATGAACCTCAAGGGAATCGCGCATTGTCCAACACGTCCGTCATATTATTCATGCCCAAGAACAATCTGTAATAATAAGCATCAAAAATCATATTCTTTTTCATTATATACAGTGTGCTGAACTACCCATCCAGGGGGCAATTCAGGCGCTCCATTGACACTTCTTCGCAAGTTTTTAGTCTGAATTCTGTCAAGCCTGATTACTACCCTGCTTGAGCGAAAAAGTATGTTTTCTCGCTCAATAAAAGTCTTTTTTGATTTTAGCAACATACTTTTTCGCTCGATCCCGAAAATCGCCTGGCGTGCCAGAATAGCCCCGTGGATGGGTAGTGGCTTATTATGCACTGTGTCTTCGCCGATTGACATCCTCGGACATAACAGCATATGACAACAATGCGTTACATCACTTGACTATTCTACGAGCTCAGTATTTACCTTAGTGAGTGACGCCTCTTATGTTAATGTGGTCATTGCCAAGAACTTTGTGCAGTGGGGGTAGCAGTTGACATGAATTAATTATACTGCACTACCAGTGAATATATAAAGCAGACTAATACTGACAAACGGGCAGGTCATTTTAAAATGAAAGTTCTTATCCTAATGATGGCATTGGCAACGACGCATGCAAATGACGGGTGAGTTCGCTGACCTTGTTGTCACTTTTTAATCTCTACTACTTTAAATTTAGCTTTTACAACAAACCAGCGCGTCAGCTCAAATTGAGCAATATACCGGCCAATTTTGACGAAGTTATCGAACCCGAAATCAAGTTCAAACCGGGCCAAGAGGATTTCATCCGTCAATTCTGGGACAGTCGCTAGTTTAGGCGCATTTTGTTGAACACATCTGTGGTACACAAATAAAAAGTTATGTTGTTGCAGTGTTATTCGCTTAGACTGTGTTTATATCGCTCCGACACTATCAACGACTGATCAGTCTGGCCCGTTCGTTTATTCGTTCGCTCGGCAATATGGTAACTGAAGTTTTGGTTCACGCATTTTGACATAAGACTACTGTGTTTACCTGACTTGACGCTGAAACTTTGATTTCTCAGCACCTTCGGAATACTTCAGCATCTCTCCCTGCTCATCCTCGTCCTTGATCGACAAGACTTTGGTGAAAATGCAGGCAAGAATGGCTGACTCGATAATCTTGAAAAATGCATCAGTAAATAGTGAATTATCCAGTCATCTACCTGGAAGAGTAGAAAGTATAAGGGCATCATTTGGAGGACGCCTATCCGCGCGATCGGAAAGGACACTTTCAAAATGGCCAAACAAATTTGCGCATTCTTCAGCCCCGTCTCGAGCATAATCGTGCGTCTGGCGCGGGGCACTTCACAAACGGCATATGAACAGCCAAAGCCAAGTAGGAAGCCACACGCTGGTAAGAGGGCACAGGCGACGAGCATCGACGGTGGGAAGTAGAGAATAATGGACATTTTAAAGATGAGTATATTGATCGCATACAACAGGATTAATGTGCCAAACATGACAATCTACACGTGTCTGTTTAGTCGCTGACCTTCATAGCAGTATCAAAGCGCCGTACCTGTCCCAATTTCAAAATAATATCGCACACTTTCTCGGAACACTTGGCCCGGATCAACATGCCAAGGCCACATGGCGCCAATGTTGCCATCAACGCCATAATAATGTCCATTGTCGCATCTTCAATTGTCGAGCATGGATCGAGGAAGAAACCAGTTATAAATTTGATCATGAAGGGAATGGCGCCAATGCCGACCACGGTTGACACGGACGTCATTAATATCGACAGGTTCATATCACCGCGTAGTAATAGAGCTAAATTAGAAATTAAATTGAAGACGCTTTTCTTTTTTTGGTTTCAATAATTGGTCGTACCCATAAAATTTGACATTGTTCCGCCGGGGCAACAACCCAGCACGACCAGCGTGATCAGTGTTATCTCGTCCATCGCCATAAACGTCCCAATGCCCCACGCGACAAAGGGCATGACGCCAAACTGGACAACTGTGGCGACGACGGCGCCAACGGGTCGTTTTGCATGTTGCCAGATTTTTGACGGTTCCATTGTCACGCCCAGGCCCGTCATCAAGAAGACCAGGGCGATCAGGAGCGCCAGCTTGAGGATTTTGTCGAGCATTTCGGTGCGCGGTTGAAAGATGTTTTCGCTTTCAAGTGAGCTTTTTGACGTGAGAAATACGTTTGAAACGATTTAAACGGTGCGCACGTCAGCGATATTGTGATTAATTATTTTAAAGTTCACGTTTTTCAATTCAAAAGTAGACTCAGAAATGGACGATGGTCAAAGAGCCCTGACATAGGACATAGACATTGCCATATTCGCTTTCATTTTTCCCCACCGGTATCGTCCCATTGTCGCGCCATTCGTGCCACTCGGGACCTTGAAAGTATGTAAGCTAAAATTGCCAAATATTTTGCCAATTAGTCAAATATAAAACAACATCCGAGCGGCGTTGACCTTGACAGAAAGTAGCAACGTCAAGTACTGGTGGGCAAACATAGACACCATATCTGAGCGATAGTTCAATTACTCGCGTTCTGAACGCGATATCAAGAAAGACCATTTTTAACCAGGTCTCTTTTGGTTTGAATCAAAGCGTGCCCATCTGAGAGCAGCTCAGGAAATAAAATTAGCATTAATTCAACCAACAATTAATTCTGAACAATGGACACTTTGAATAATATCGAGCGAGTTGACCCCATGATATCAGTACGAAGTCATCATAGAATGAAGGAAACAAAGTGGCTTTTTTAATACTACCACGCCGTGTCTACCATTGCACGGATGCTATAAAATCATTATCGCCATTTCATTTCAAAGAACGTACACTTTCTCTGGTGACCCACAAAAAATGGTTGAAATGTAAATGTCATTACATGTGAGCATTTATCACCCATCTAACTACTTACTGTGACAAAAGACGATGAGGTCGAGCTTCTGTTGGGTCAAATTGACATACGGACAGTCGGCGACTTTCACTGGCTTTCGCAAAAAGACTAAACCGAGGAACTGATCCAGGCTGGACATATTCTCTTTTGTTTGGGGTACTACATGGAAACATTTGTTCGCGATTTTTTGTTAGTGATTTCACGGTCCACGAGATAAAATGGATAAGTTTATCGTGGAATATGTTATGAGTCATAAAATGTTAAAAAGGCGGATTCCTGGCCGGATTCATCATTATCGCCAGTGGTAAGACGATTATGCGGCAAGGTCAAGAGCTGAACAAACAAATACTAGTCGTGTTTAAAAACCAGTTGAATGACTTGTTCATTTTATTTTGCGTCAAAAACTTTCGTAATATGTTTTGTGTTTTAATGAACTGCCGAATGGGTGGCATCAAATCTTATTATATAATGATTTGTGTTAAAACTTGTCCTTAGATTTTGTGACAAAAGCTCCCAATTCACTCGGATCAGTGACGAGCGAAACCTATCCTTCTAGTGGCGCCATCATCGCATCAACGTGCACCGCCGGGCCCGTCATCTGATGCAGTCACGATCTCTTATAACTTTGGTAATAATGAAATTTTTGTATGTTGACAAAAATTGGGCCCTATTTGCATTTATATCAAGGAGGATGCCAGCCAACTTCAATCATTTCTACTCTAAAGTCAATAATACTGAAACGAAGGTCTTGAGTTTTTTAGTCATGTATTAATGATACAGTTATGATTAGATTTATTATCATTTTTCCAACGATTATCAAAGCAGCTAGTTTAGTTTTATCGGGGTCAATAATGTAATCACGCATGATCGCGAGTCAAACTGGGCTGACACCACTTTACAGTTGAGTCAATTATTGGACGCGGAACAGAACCATAAACGGTCTTATAATCACAGACTGCTTTATAACACTGTCGTGTCGTAACGTCGGTGAAATTAAAAAGTAAATGAAATGTCTCCGACACTTGAACACACTGTTTCGTTTATTTTATCTTCACCATATCGGATCTACTCTCTCAGAATTGACCATGTTTGCCTTTGTATCACACACAGCTGCGCCCTTGGCCACTTCATCATCGTTATTATGCAGACAAATAAGATAGACATCGCTAGAATTACGACATGATCATCTTCAGCGAGCATACAGTATTCCGATTTGTCGATTACATTTGACAAATTGTTCCGTCGGTAATCCCCATTACATTATTATGGAAGAGGTGCCATATGAGAAAGTTGACTTTATCATAATTAT
>SCLD01093313.1:0-12414 GCA_004367895.1 Oikopleura longicauda | reverse complement strand
GTGAACAAAAAAATAGAGAAAAGATGCTGCTTTTGAACCAGCTGGTCAAAACCATATGCTGACATGACGACGTTCGTATGTGAGTTGTGGTAAAAATAGGTCTCAGTCTCTTTGGGCATTTCTTGGTTCAGATTAATGAATATTTTACATATATCACTGCATTAGCACCAAAATCAAAGGGCCATCGCCCATTGGACTTGGAATAACGGTTCATATTCTAGCGCGCGAACGGAAAGTCGTACCATAAAAATAACCAGATATTCGAAATCGGGGTACTCGATTTACTAAGATGTGAACTTTTGACCATGAAATTTTGACTATGAAATCTGGCCCTTAAAGAAATTAAAGTTAACCACTATTAACCTCCGTACATATTATAATGAGTATTTTACACTGAGAAGATACTTGGGGATGTCAGGCCAGTCAATCAGTTGAATTATATCTAGATTGTGATTCAAAATGCGGAAAAATTCATTCACAAAAGCGAAAACAAGTCTCCGTTTCCGATCGGATGGCAATATTTACTTTCATTTCGGAATCATTCCCCAGGATTCTGACTCATTGACCGATAGAATTGAACCTTTTCTAATTCATAATTTTTATGGATTTATATTCATATATGTCATAAAAATCTAACTTTTTAATTTAAATTCGACCAAAGTGAAACCAAAGCTGATTTCATCTGTGGCGCCAACGATTCCAAATGTTCAGTCATCGGGTTTCAAAATTAAGACGAGTGACGAACTGCGAAATTCTCAGAATTACTATTCAAATAAATTTCGAAAAAGATAAGGCGTACCATCAAAAACGGTTAATTTTGTAACATGTTACCCAAAAGACATATCATCTGTAACGGAATAAAATATCATATTCTCTAAAATGGCACCCTCTATATTGGTTATTCGGAGAGTCGTTTTCCTCTTTGTTAGCAGAATAAGACATTTTTTCCGTTAGATATGTTAATTAAAACTACAAAATTAGCCGTCAAAATTAGCCGTTTAAATCTCTTATTTTTCGATAGAAATTCTGCGATAAAAAATTCAAGGTCGAAATTTTCGAAATCACCTGATTATCTCCTATTTTGAAAACCTGGATAAAGTCACGTGCAAGAATGGTGGTCTTCATTGGTCCGTTTCGAAAGCTGACTTTCATCAATATGATCATGGTTTCTTCCGCGGAAAATGTGATCCTACTAAATCACGTGATGGAACTCACTACGAGATGACTATTCCCTTTGGAAGCTGCGGGTTAAAACGAAAAGTTTGGTGGTCAAACAATACTATTCATTACATGGTAAGCGTTAAATGTTAAAGTACATATCAACCAATTGAATCATGCCTTGAATCATGCCTTGAAACCTGCTAGCCAATCAAGGAGCAAGTTTAGCGTGAAACCGGCTCATAAGTCGATTTTAAGGGGTCACGAGTAAAGATATGGGACTTTTGGGGTGCAAAGAGTGTCCAAGTGTTGTTTTGAATCCGTTTCGATTTTTTTTTACCCTTGAGGTCATTTTTGGCCATTTTTTCAAATTTGAGAAAATAAATGGAAAACAGGTCCAAATGGGTATCATTCAACAATAATTGATTTGCTGAATACTTTAGAAAGGGTCTGATGACCCGTGTCAAGTCAAGTAATTTGACTCCACAAGGTCAATTTTCAAATATGAGATATAATGCAATTGTAATTTTTTCGCGATTTTTAGCAGACAATCGTTTTTTCCAAGTCACGTGACTTGGTGGCGCTGTCATACTTTGCCCGAAATATTCCATGGGTATTCCGAATCGTTTCATATTTTATGATTTGAATTCAAACGTTCGCCTTCACTTGGTAATTTTGGAAGCGTCTTTTTAAAACCGTGGTCCCAGTTTTCCCGATCAAAGATGCTATTAGTGGTCGAAAATTGAAATTCAGACCATGAATGACTCATTACAGCAATTTTGAAACCTCAAAAACAGAGACTATAAGTTAAAGTCTATTCCCACATATATTTAAGAGCCCACACTTCCTGCTCATTCAAAACGCTAGCCTCAATCTTAATTTTAGCCAAATCGAAAACCACTTAGGAACACTCCGGTTAGATAATTGCTTTATAATGACTGTTTGAACCTGATCTCCAAGTTTAATATGATAATCTGAGGATACGAGCGGGGAAAAGTGCGTGGAAATTGTAAAAACATTACATGTAAAATTTTTCCCTTTTGGTCCTGGAGAACCAGCTCGAATCGTGAGTGTTAAGGCCCTTTTTTTTCACTATAGTATGCTTTTATTTTACAGGAAAATGAAAAAAGACTTTGTTGAACAGTAATCCACAGAGAAGAAACTTTGTTTTACGCTGCGAATCGCCATAGATGCCACCTTGTTTCGAGACCAACGCAACCGAAGTTCGTTTCGGTCTCTTCGACACCAGTGTGGTTTTAGTCACAGAAGCGACCACTTTTCCACGGAAGACCATAATGAAATAACATAAAATTTTTTTTGTTTTTCTTTTATGTTATGGGACCGATAATAATAATAAATACTATACAATGACGTGTGATTTTGTTCGAGTTATGGCATTCCTAATGACTGATAATAGCGCCTAACTATAATGGGAATAAAGGGAATGAATATCAGGACTTGCTCACATAAGAGAAAAAGAGGAGGGCAAGTCGCCGAATATACAATATAGAGGGCGCCATTCAGCTTATCCTGAAATTAATTAACTTTATAGTATTTATAATATAGAATTTCTAAAGTCTATGGTCTTAGTCTATAATCTTAGTCAATAATCTTTTTTTGAAATTTTCATTTTTATTGGACTTCGATAACTCTTACACATTAAAGTGACCAACCCGGTCTTGAACTTGCTCACACTTGCTCACTAGTCCTATAAAACTCGTATAATATGCATTTTACCCCTGATGTTATAGTTTGATGTGGAGTTGTCACACGTGTTATAAATTAAACATTGCATAGCTTATAAATTCAGTATACACAATCATTCTATTCTGGTCGTCAATTTGATACATTACAAGTTACTTGCAGCCATGAATTCAACAAAAACTGGACATATGCATTAAGCAGCGGCCTTGCGGATAGAACAGCTTGGACAACAACAGCACCACCCATCACCACTACCACCACAACTGTTCAAACCACAACAACTACGAGCAAGCTACAAAAAGCCCTTAAAGCAATAAATACACAGTTTGCAACTGAAACAATTCAAGCCGTCTTTCCTTCGATCAATTTGAAGATGGTTGCTTCTAGCAACGATGAAAATGTTGAAGAAACTGATGAAATGAAGCACTATCTAGAAGTAATAAATGATGGTCATTCAACCACTTGGGGTGGTAGACTCCGGTTTAAAGGTTTGATAAATTTTCGGAAATACCACGCAAGTCTTACCAGAAGCCATATTCGACCATTCATTTCCTATCTTTGTCTATAAAGCGCCAGACTTTGTTTTATATCGCTCAATAAAGTTGTAGTTGGCTTCAATTTAAGACTTTAAAAAACTCTCGAAGTTGTCAATATCGTCAGTTGAGACGAATTGGTACTTTGTCATCAATTAATCTCAATTGATTGAAGTTCATTAATAAGAATAAGAATCAAGAATAGTATTTACATATTTGATTACATGATGTGATGCGCTTCTAATGAAAAGAAACATGAAAGGATCGATTTGTATTTTGTAAATCCGACGAACTAGAACTTTTTCTAGAAAACCTTGATTCAGGCCGTTCACTTTTATCCAATTTTGGCGTCCAATTTCAGCGTCCAATTTCAGCTTATAATGAGAGTTGACTCAAGATTGTCTTATTTAATAAGCGAAGTTTTGGCTTTCAAGTTTGAATATAGTTTCATCAGATTATTTTTAAACTTGGGACAAAATCGTTAACCATATTTTAGTTAGTCAAAATCAAATTATCCCAGGGATTGAGTTCAAGATAACCGATTGCAGCGTTTATGCCCATGGATCAGATTGTAAGTATATACTTTTAAAATCCGAGCTAACAATGACGCACTCGTTTTTACACTTTGTCTTCGTTTCTAGCAAATATAGCTTGTTTTATGAATTTAATCGATTCTAGCGAAACATTTTAGTTATAAAATCGAACCACCAATAGGATCGGAAGAGGGTGTCATCTGCAATTTTTTGGTGTCATATGAATTCTCATTTCCGATAGTTTATCGGTAATTGGTGACTCTTCGACGATAAAAACTGGTTTAACATATTTTAATCCGCATGACTTGAAGTTCATCGAACAAAAATTATGTCCTCTCTGGCCGTCTATTATTTGATAATGGTTTTGGCATATTTTGACATCGAAATTTTGGCAGAATTTTAGGGATTTTCTGTTATTGAGCGGAACGAAATTATGATAACTTTGATTAAAATCACAAACAAGCTCAAATTAAAAAAAAATCAAAAAAGAACACTTGTTCGATAATTTCATAAAAAATGTTACTGGGTGTTTCCACGCATGCAATGTTTACAACATGCATATATAAAGTGGTATCACTCGTTAGAATGATGAAATGAAATTGAGCGAAACATGCGGAATTCGGATGATTTCATCATTCTCAAGAGTGATACCACTTTATAACATATTTGATGACAAACCATGAAGTCGTTTTAATACATATTGAAACGTTTTTACGTTAAACACTCAAAATTGGCAGGATCGACCACGATTCACCAAAATTCGACCCAGTTCCCGCGAGAACTTTCCCAATTTTTTTGTTCCCGCTCCCGCCGATCTCTGATCTGATATTAGATGCCTATCACGTTATAGAACGAGTGCAAAATTTCTAGCTCAAGAGTTAAAAAAAGCCTTTTTAAACATTATGTATTCTCTTCATTAAAAAAAATTCAAGATTCGTTTCCCGTACTGAGCAATGAAGTTGGAAATCACATCGTCGATTTTAAATTCGAAACAGAAAATTCGAATCCAGCTTCAATTGAGATGTCTTTCAAATCGTTTCAATTCAGAGAGGGGAATGGACAACAAAGAATTACGTGCAAAATAATGACATGCCAAAACAAATGTGAACAAGGTAAAGTAACCATTCCAATGGTCCTCTGTCATTTCACAGCAAATGCGTGCTGGGAAACTTTTCCAGTTTGCTGTGAAACTTTTCCAGAAATGCCATCTGTCTTATAGCCTAAGTTATAGGGGATTACCTCGTGAGTCAACTCCCCATAATTGGCAATAGATCAATGATCCATCGCGCGTCAAGTGGTCAATTCTTATTTCTCATCTCGAGTTTATTCTGGATGAATCTGTTTGACTTTCATCAGTTAACTTGGATGATCTTAAAAATTAAATGCCTTTTTCATGTCAAATATCTACAATATCTTAAAATAGATCTTGTTAATCAGAAGAGGCATTTTGGGGGCACTTAAGGGGTTTGAATTCCTATAATTTAGGCGAAATTGAGAGTGCTGATTCGGTTATTGCAACACTTGTGGCGGATGCGAACAAAATTTTATCAGTTGGAAATCATTCATCTATGAAAAATAACTTTGAACAAAAATTGGCAAGAGTGGGCAACAATTTGGTAACGGTCAGGAAAAAAGTTTCAAAGCATTGCGAGCAGCGAATCGGATTTAATGACTCACGCTCAATTTCAAGGTACTATATCGGCCATGCCTTGCATAGTGGGTTTTATTATGGGCAAGAAGCCAATGTGCTCATTTAAAATCGTGTTGGTTATAATTCTATTAAGAATGGGTGGAGAATTTAATCCATCAAACCAATGCGAAGAGATGCGTTTGATTCAAGCTGAACTTATGAGCTGGGCACAAGTTTTTTGTGAAGATTGTCGAATGGAACATCAGACCCGACTTGGTAGACTTCATCATCAAATTTCCCGAACATTTGAAACACTTTATAAAAAATTGTGCAACTCGAACTAATTTCTGTTATAATTAAAATGCTTATCAATATTTGCCGTATGGAAATATCACTGAAAATTATATTCCTCTGTAAATTCTGTAAATAAAATGTCTTTATCATTTTTACTTTTCTATTATCAACTATGATTTTTAACGTACCGGTATATAATGGCCATCTAAAAAAATCCAGTGAATAAATTTGATTGCAATATTTAATTCCATCTCCCCAAATGCCGAACGATTATCGAATTGAAGATTTCAACCAAGCTTGTGTATGATTTATATTAAATTATCTGTAAACATTTTTGTACACTCTTTTTCTGTGACTCGAAAGAGTATGGACCATACTGTATGGTGACCCTTTACCATCTGTTCCCTCGCCATTCCGCTCGCCATTCCGCTTGATATATTACCTATAAAATGTTCCTTTACTAACGATAATACCACTACGATAATACCACTCATCCCAAGATAACCCTCCAGGACTTCTGACTCTCATAATAGACTATGCTGCGTTTTTACCAATGACTCAGGAGTCCTGAGTCAGGACCATAACAACAGGTCGTATGGAGCGAGAATAGCCCTATTAATATATTCCACATATTATATGTATTATTTCAGTTTAGTGCGGACTAGGTGAAATATTTGCGGGTAATCAAATGGTAGGTCAGACTTGTGTGTTCTAATTGAATTAAAAGAGGAGGAATACAGAGTAGGAGATCAACATTGATTAACCGTAACCAATTATTAGCAGTTAAAAATCGACATATTATCATTCTTGACCATGAAGTGAGTAGAACAGAGGTTAAAAATGAATTTCTTAAGCATATTTATGGTGACCGATTTTATGGTTTTCGATATTATTTGTTCGATAATATTGAGCCAGTCTGATGAATAGGTAACCGAAATTGTTCATTCGAATCTATAAGTCAGATCGAATCAGAGAATGATTTATTATGTCAGGTTTTCATTATAATAAATTATGATGTCCGGTATTTTCCGGTAAATTTAAATGACAATGCAGAGAAGTTTGTCCGCATAATGTTGAAAAAAATGCGTATGATATTCGTGACCGTTTAAATCATTCTATCTTAAAACCGTCACTAACATCTCTTTTTCACCAACATCTTTTTTTAAAGCTCCGCGGCCGCGGCTCGCTGCAGCGGTTCATCAGCCAGTCATCAAAATGGCTTTGAAAAAAACTAATAAGTTGTTTCCAGGCGAGTTTCATGGCGTAAACTTGGTTATTATGTTCTATGGTTTTCTGGAATCAGTTATACTTGCTACAACATTATTCAACATTTTACAACTTACAGAACATATCCGTCTATCATCACTCAGGCTAGTTTCAATTTGAAAACTCAAATTGGGTTAGTATTAATGGGTAAGGGAAGCAGATTTCGGTGTAGGGGCCTTCGGTTAAGATTTTTTGTTGATCGGAATACAAATTTGGAAACTATGAATAGCGAAACGGTGTTCAAGAGAAGACATTCCCAAAGCTTCTTCTTTGTTCTCATTCGATGCACTCTAAAGTTCAGTTTTTTAACATGTTAAAAGACGAACACTTTTGACCTTTGTGATAGTTTTGTATAGACTATGCAGCATAGTTTATTTGACCTGTTCATAATTAACTCCCAAGTAATGTAAGTTTAAAAATAAACTCAATTATAGCCAAGTTAAAAGAATATTATCCTGGAATTGACGAAGCACTCCTCCAGAAACTCTATGGAGTTGCCCAGAAGCGAGAAACCAAAGAATTCTGGAATAAGTTAGTCATATCAAAACTTGTCTCAAAGCTTGGATCCCAGACTGGACAAATATCTGGTTGGGAGAATACAAGTGACATAAATTTGACCGAATTTTATGATCGAACAAAACCAAGGAAAGTTTGATAGGAGAAATTATCCAAAATCGATGAATCCTTTTCAATCTTTTAAGATATATGGTTCCACATTGCATGTTCGAGCATATTGACTGCCGAGGACTGTGGAAATTCAAAAGTTAGTTATTTGGTTAATCCGTGGTAAATCCGTTGAAGATCTTATACAAATCATTATACTTAGTATAAGCATGCTCGCCAATATCTTTGAACCCCTAGGCTATACCGTATAGGCTATACGTGAATTATTTGTTGCGGAATATATAACATATGTTTCATATTAGCTTGATCTTCAAGGAATGTTTTTTGGGAACTTGTGGTTCAAATTGTGATGCAATTATTTGGGTACTAAAGCCTTATTTCAGTAACAAAAACTGGATCATGCTTAGAATTCGATCCAACTGAGGCAGTGAGAAAATATCAAAAAAGTGTTGAACAGACTCTCACAAAAGGTTTTTTTGCAACCGACACAAGATATACTGTTTTTTATAGGCCCATGATCAATTTCTAGATATGTCCTTTGAACTGGGAGAAAATCAACTTTCGACATTGGGACTTATTGTTGGTTTCAATAAATCTGATTCAACGTATGGATGGAATGGCTATCTTGGTGGCATGAAACGGTTTAAGACTCAAACTGTTGATAAAAAACACTTTTTAGTTATCACTCATGAGTGCAATCAGTACTAGTGCCACTCACTACTAGTGAGTCACTAGTGGGTTCACAATTCTGTCTTGCGCGCATCATGATCAAGACAAGGCTTTATCTTAAACTTTCATCAGACATTATTTTATTCTCATATCTATGATGATGTTGTTGAAGGATCGATTTAGTCGTTTTACATTTTTATGATGAATAGGGCGATAGTATGAATCGTAAAAAGAAATTCATTCGATACCGCTAACAGCAGGATTGACACCAGTTGTTTTCCTTCAAAACATCCAAAAAACTTATCTTGGTAAACCGTTTACCGAATGTGTTCCGATCCAGGGCTCCCCAAACGATGTGATCTACTCCTAATCGTGTTTATTACATGTGAATTACGTCTTTGTTAATAATTATGTGGAGAGCCCTGAACTGACTGAAGTAGAAAACACTTACAATTTTCCGCCTGAAAAGAAGGCAAAAATTTATAAACCATCAAATTGCATTTATCGTAACCTCTTGAAGACTATCAAAACTTATTGCAATTGTTATCCGTCATATATAGGGAATGATTCGAACTCAGATACCATTTTCTAGACTGCTCTCTACTACCTTCATATAATTAGGAAGAAGAGTTCGGAAATCGTATTGAGACAACGTTAAAGATCATGTGAATACGACAAATCTGCAAGAATGTAATTTTTATTTGCACGGAGTCTGCATTTCTTTTCTTTTCAATAGATTCAGATAAGGCTTTTCACAAAAATAAAATATTGTCTAACATATGTGAGTATATAAAACTTCACCTAATCCTCTTTAATGTCGGCCGAGGTAACATTTTAAATACTTACACATATTATTGAGGGACATACGGTATGTGACATACCGTATGTCACACACCCTGCAGGCTACAACATAGTTTCTAGGTGATAGTTTTTCCTTTTTTTACCGTAGTCCAAGGTTTGAAGTTTCGTGGTTCAAGGTTTCGAATACTTTTTCACCAGAAAATTTTTGACTATCATCGCCTAGCGGGGGAATCAGCTGATGTTAGTTTAATTCAAATCAAGCCAAAATAAGAGCAGATAATTCAAATTGTCTCCCAGCATGCAATTCTTATAATTTCCATGTCGAAACATTACATGTGAGTACATATGTGTATATGGTTGGTTTCAGACTTTATTCTGAAAAAAAAGTAAAAAAAATGAATTTGGACAATCCGACTAAATATTCTTTTATTATTTTATGATATGATAAACACTCCATGTTAACTTAAATTTTTGACGGCCAAGTGTTGTTATTTTTGGGACGTAAAAACAACTTAAGTGTACATGGAGTGTAAATTATCTTCAGTACATGAAAGAAGAAGACGATTATCAAGATAAGCTGAGAATTCAACTGAAACTCAAAGACGATATCGAAATAGGATAGATGCTCTTTCTCAAAAACATAACTGGATATATGGACTCAAAATTTCCCTAAATCGAGTCACTTCATAGATTAAACCATAGACTATAGTCCATAGACTATGGTCCATAGTACAAAACTTGGATGTTAGAAATTATTCGCTATATGGGGAGGGTTCCAAATTGAAATGGAACAACCGGTCTTGAACTTGGACACATCAGAGTGGAAAATCACATGCAAAATCATATGAGTGTGCAACTTCAAAACCGGGTGTTGCACTCCAATTCGTGACCCCTCCCCATATATGTTAAACAGTTGCCAAGTTCACTTTAAAACAATTGATTTATTTTCGGATCTATGAAAGTCTCTGCAATTATTCATATATCCGAGATCGCCAATGAACTACACGAAGAGTCTCCGACATATTCAACAACGAATCTCTTATCAGATCTAGGAGGAGCGTTAGGACTTTGTCTTGGACTTAGTATTTGGACTATATTGAAAGCTTTTTGCAAATGTGAGCTACGATTTCAGTTATAATCAGTGAATATGTTTTACATTTTAAGGCTATTATGTGGGATACAAGCAACTGCTGAAAGTCTTTCCGATTCTATCAACGAATAGTCAGCCATTCATTCCGAAAGATGTTCCAAAAAAGGACAGTTTCATCTTATGAGTCGAGCATCGCGGGACGGGGACGGTTTTCCTGGGACGGTCCTTCGTCCGCTTCGAAGCCGGATGTTGGACGAAGATATATATGTTCGGACGACCTTCCCGAAGGACGGCTTCGGACGGCGGACCGATAAATTTCGTCCGAAGCGGACGGATTCGGTGGGTGGACCGATTAATTTCGTCTGAAGTGGACGAAGGAGGACGTCGAACGGATGGGAGACAGTCCGCTTCAAGGACGGATTGGGACGGCGGACGAACATAAATTCGGCCAAAGCTGATGGAGGCGGACGTCGGACGAGAGCGGACGAAGTCCGTCCCGCGATGTCTTTTATGAGTGATGCCGCGTCACTGACGTTTTGGTGAAATTAAAAAGTCAAAAATTAATTCATCACCTAAAAATTGTGTCAGCGATCGCGATGTACAAACCGAATTGCGAAACGAGAAATTCAAAAATTCGAAAATGATTGGAAAAATTCGAATATCAAGATCACCAATCGAACAAAAAGATGATTTCGCAGATAGAATAGAAAAGGGCCTTCCACCAGCGTACTCTAGCCCGGATTCGAACTCTGAAATTCGTTTCAAAGTTTAAAATTCTTATTGAATATACTAGAAATAAAACCGTTCATTCGCGAAGCTTTTTGTCTCTTAAAAATTAATATTCTAGGACCTTCAACGCATTATTGAAGGCTGCATATACATTGCGACTTTATAAATAGAAATCGACAGGTTGGTCAATATTCAAAAGACTTATTGCAGACACTTAATGCAGTGGTTGAACCGACCGATAAAATTTTTCTGAGAAACTCGGCTACACGCCGAGAACGTGTTTTTCCCAATAAGAAATTATACAACATTATGGAGGTTGGCATTTGTCGGAGTTCAACATTTTTGTTGAAGACCCACTCTGATTCACTGAAACAGTCATGTCACATGGTGAGTCATTGGTGACCATGACTCATGGACCAGCCTATCATTGAAAAAACGACATTTATCAAGCCCGCTATGAGTCAAAGCCTATGACCATGTTACGCCCATTGAATGATTTTCTTCTTTTCTTGCGTATAATACAACAGTTTGTTGTTTTCGTGGCGAATTCGTGGCTCCCGTAAAAATCGCCTCATATGTTTCTTTTGAAAGTTAAATCGAAGTGAAGAAGAGCAGAATAACTTCGATTCCGATAATTGGGAAACCAAGCTGAAATATATTCTGAAGGAAATAAAATGGGAAAAATTAGAAGTTTGGTGGCGAAAAAAGTATTCACAAGAAGGAAAGATTTTAACCTTTTTTATTTCTGGTCCATAAATAATGGTGCGCTACTGTAATATTTTGAATCAGTCCGAATCCCGGAATACCGGTAACACATTATTATGTAATGGAAATTCATTTAATCATCAGAACAGGAAACAAAAGAGCGCTCCTAGGAACAGAGAACAAATAAACACCGTTATAAGGTCAGTTTCTCATAACGTACCAACGGTTCGGCTGTCGAACTTTTATTTCGAATAAGTATTTTTTATTTCAGAAATATGCAAAATCGGTCAACGATATTTGATTTAACTCCCGCCGAGCAAATCAAAATGCTTGGAACAAAGCAGGTTGATAGGCTTTATCGCACGGCGTCATGGTAAGTTCGAAACAGTCATGTGGGGTGCCATGCGGGATACCCCTTTCGTTTGAGATTCGGTGTACTCCGAGTCAGCATATGATATGCTGCATATCATTGAAACAAAAATAAAGGGATCGTCTAACAGAGTTTCAAAAAATAAAAATTTTTTTGCCCCGGCGTTTTTCGGGTACTCTGAAGCCTGTAGAATACGCTGGTAAAAACAGTTTTTCGAAATATTGACGTTTTCTTATTCTAAAACGTCTTTGAAGTTTGATTACGACGATTTTACATGGATCACACTATGCGATCGTGATTCGAACGAG
>SCLD01093302.1:0-12422 GCA_004367895.1 Oikopleura longicauda | reverse complement strand
TGGTTTTCACCACGTGATTTCTCATCCCAGAAACCCTCTAGAAATGAGTTTTGAGCTCATTTTTTTAAAAACTGAAATCCTACTCGGGAAGGTTCTTTAGAAATTAACGAATCTCACCAAATTTTCCCTAAGCCTTAGAGCCTAAGGATATTTATAACATGATTTTCGATATAAAAAATTAAGTCAAAGACATTTTTTCGAGAAGTCATTTTTGAACAATTCGTGCAACTCGAACAGGAATATTCCCGATGTAGCATCGGCGATGTTGGTGAAAATTTTAACTTCTTGATGTGAAATATTGAGTCGGCGACGAATTCACGATTATCACAATCTGATATATTCGAGTATTCAAAACGTGTGGCAAACTTAGAGGGTGGCTAACTAGAGGCATGGTAAATTAGAAAAATCGGGGCAAACTAGTGGCATGGCGAACTTCCTTATCGCAAATGTGGGTAAACTAGAGGCAGTGGCAAACTAGAGGCACGCGTGCCCATCCTACTCTGACCTCGACCCACGTTAAAGGGAAGGATAAGGTGACGTTTTATTCACTCAGATCTATTAACGTATCTTATCGTTATTCAATCGTCATCATTTTTTTGTCACCGACCACTTTTAGTTATTTAAAACACAATTTTATGTTTTTGATCTTTACAAGGCGCAAGGAATGATTTATTCTATACAACTATTTACAAAATTTGTTCAAAATTTAAAAGTTTCAAAACTCATTTTCGAATCCGCCTTGAAAGAAACCCGTTCGGGATATTTTTGACCCTTGCAAACGCATTTTCTACATTCGCAAGAATTTTCATCTTCGGCATCTTCAATAATAAATTCTTCTGATAATTGATTTTCGTTCTTGGTTTCAGCCGATCAGCTTGCATCTGATGTCTGGCCAAGTCGTCATGTTGGCAATTATTCTTTTCATATTACCCGAAAGTCAAATTCAGTTCAAGTTTTGACTTTTGATTTTCATTTCATCAAATTAGTTTTGTAGCTGTGATTTCAGTTAATCAAAGAGCTTGATTTTCACGCGACGGAAAATTTTGATATGTCATACATGAGCATCCAGAATCAAACTTGGGTACCTGTTTATCATCTAGAAGATGTACCAATAATCTCATTTATGACTTCAAAAGATATGGCATCGATAAAAATCGGGTTTTTACAAAATAAAAGTCTCTGATTAAAAGAGCAAATTGCTTAAAAAATAATTTTTTGAAATGTTAAAAAAATTTTTGATTAGGTTTTTGAAGAGTTATTTAAAATGGCAGGTATGACCGCTGCTGAGATTCATTCTTAAATATCGTTAGTTTAAATGATAAGTCTGACACATGTTTAACTCATTAATGGGGTTTAAAAGGGTTTTTATAAAAAAAAATATTGCGGGTCAATATAAACCTTGGTTTTAACATTTGGAAAACTTTGATTTTATCACCCCATCACAACACTGCAAATTGATTGTGTCAAATGTTTTTCCATTGCAACAACCTCTATTGAGGCTGAAATAAGGAAATCGATGATCCGAATATTCCCCACAACACATTTCTCTGGGTTCTTCATATGCGACAGTTGGTTGTTGAACTACTTGTGTGTCAGTTCTGCCAGCTATCATATGATTCACTGTTGATTGAGAAATCAAAGACGTTTCAGTTTGACGAGTTTGTGTTTGAGATTGAACTTCGGTTTGAACTGAGATTGGATAACGTTGTAATGATGAATTCTCATCAGCTGCTGTTAAGGGGGAAATTGTGGTTTCTTCGGGATCTAAAAAAATTTAATTCATGACCGAAATATACAGAGAAACTTATTATTCTTGCAATTTCAGTCAAGCTGAGGAGTGAGAAAATCATTAATATATAATTTGAATTCTGGTCACATATAATTCTGACCATATTAATACAATAAAGTTAATTAATATCAGGATTAGCTGAATGGCGCCCTCTATATTGTGTATTCGGAGAGTTGTCCTCCTCTTTCTCTCTTATGTGAGCAAGTCCTGATATTAATTCCCTTTATTCCCATTATGTGACATATGGCTTGAACATATGACATTTAAAGTCTTAGTATATTGCTTATAATAAAGTTAAAAGTGATCGAAAACAATAGTTAAAGTTGCTTTGTCACAACGGCTAATGTTCTGTCTAAAATTCGGATAAAATTTCGCTAGCACTACTCAAGATAGTGTTTTTGGTTTCTCAAATTCATAGAAAAAAGTGGACTATTTGGAATGACTGGAAATGACTGATAAAGTTTATTTATCATTAACCCTTTTAAGCAATTTTTCCTTTCAAAATATTTTTTACAGTTTTTCCAATTTCATTTATAATCTTCATATGAAGCAGGATTCCAAAATATTTTAAATTATTGAACTTTTGTGACGATTCAAAAATCAGATTTCCGTAAATGATCGGCTCAACCCCTTTTCCCTTCCCATAAAAGGGTGCCACAACTTATAATTACCATCGAAAACTGTTTTACTGGAATACATTTTGCCAGTATTTGTATCCATCTTAGAAGCTGAGACTGTACTGGAAACTGTGATCGACTCATTCTCTGAATCGTTCACACCAAATTTCAAATTCACGTCTGGCATGTCCATGAATCTAGCTCGGACATTGATCGGGCTCATTTGTGTTGTTGTTGTTGTTTGAACAGTTGGATCAATTTCCATTTCATTGGAAACTGTTGTTGTTGTTGTATGAGCTGCATGAGCCGCACCAGATGCACCATGACCATGACATTGCGCTCGGAATGTCTGATCCGCCGAATATTTTGAAATTTCGATATTCCATGGGCTTAAAAAAATTGGTGAGTTAAAATCCTTTTTATAATTATGTCTAATAACTAGACTAGAATTGATGATTCATATCATTTCCGGTCCATTTCCGGTTGAACCTTCGTCTAAAAGTCAACCCCCCAAAAAATTTATTGTACCAAAAGACGCATGAAATTAAATGGGGAGTCGTTAGAAACAGTTTTGGATAACATAACCACACGTGTTGGAAAAATTGACTTGTTTCTAAAATTGACTTGTTTTCTATTTGACCCAAAAGTGGCATTAAATGGCCTCAAAGAACTTGAAATGGCCGAAAATTATCCGTCTAAGCAATAACTGATGATTTTGACAAAATTATTTTTTTATTTCTTAGAATTTACCGAATTTGTGATGTAGAAATTTTGGGTTGAAATCATGTTACGCGGGATCGAACGATACCAAAATGTGCGCACACCCAAGAACTTCTTATTAATCATAATGAAACAAATAAGCTCGGATAAGGAGGATCTTTCAGGACCGTTTCACCGAGAAAAACGACAATATTAGCGCCACCGTGGTCAACGAGTCAAAAGACATTTTGAAATATTTTTTTAGATTTCAAGAACCGTTCCTAATTATCATGAGTGATTTAAGAGCCTATGTTCTAATAGGAAAAAAGTTCATTTCTCGGCACTGCACACCCTATCTATTCTGTTACCGTTACGATTATAGACTATAATTTATAGTTTACCTTGTCTCTTCTGCTTCTCTCATTGCTTTAGCGAATGCTACTGAACATTCACAAAGATTTCTTCCGCAAGAACCCGGCTCATCTTGACAAACTGCCGTTCGATGAGACGTTACCGAGTCCTCGACTAGTCGTATATCGTATGTCGATAAATGATTACACTCCTTAAAATCGTAATTGAATATAACCTCCAAACTGAAATAAGAACTCTACCTTTCCCTTATCAATTCCAAGACATCTTTGGCATTGATGAAATTTAAGGCAAGCTCTGTCCATATCATCAAGGGCTGGTCCTTTACCAGTGAAGGCCGATGATTCAAGTCCTCGCTGGAAACAATGACACCCATATTGATCAAATTTGAATGCAGATGACATTGGTGACAGGAAATGGAGCTGAAAGTATAAATAAGGGCAAGTTTTTATCTTCTTTAATTTCTATTGAATGAGCTTCGACCAGGCCTCCGTAGGACGACCTTAATTTACTCGTCCTGTCCACTTCATCAAAATTTCTAGGACAAGTTGTCCTCATCCCGTCCTTGTCCTCAGAGTTTTGAGGACCAACCGGCAATTAATTTTGTTGATATGTGGAAAATTTCTGATTATTTAAAACGTCACCGCAACCCACGTTAAAGGTAAGCAAAAGGTGACGTTTGGATTTCGACAAAGTAGGATTTCATTATATTTAATTTTTGGATAAAAAATCATATCCAGATCATATCTGAGACAGAGCAGGATGGGCACGCGTGCCTCTAGTTTGCCACTGCCTCTAGTTTGCCCACATTTGCGATAACTAAGTTCGCCACGCCACTAGTTTGCCACGGTTTTCCAGTTTGCCATGCCTCTAGTTTGTCACGCCTCTAGTTTGTCACACCTCTAGTTTGCCCGTGGCAAGCGTGCCCCTGCCCTTACCTCCCCTGAGTTCGCCATGCCCATCCAACTCTGATCTGAGATATGATATCTCAGCCGTATAAGTTACGGTATCACATCACAGAACAGGTTTTGAGTACTACTCGAAATCAGCGGGGACCAGAACGGATTAAAATGCCAAGAAACTATCAATCGAGACAAATAAGTGGCAATAACAAATGGTAAAATTGTCAAATCCTTGACGGAAAGATATCGCTCGGCTTCACACAATCAAACACTTAAACGTGAGAAACAAGGGTGAGACTTTATACAAGGGTTTCAAAAAAATATCGATGTAGAATTTACCTACAATTTACGTGTAATGTAAATTTTTAGATGGTGAAACCGTATCACTCGGAGGGTGATTTTGAAGGTGGTAAACAGAGTGATAATAATGCCGATTATTTTTTCAAAAAGCCTTGTCTAACAAAAACAGCTATGATCGAGGTTAAAGAACTTGGAATGCGTTCTGTTACCATAGTCTAGAAGTTTTCAGAAAATAATTTTTGCTCCGAAAATGATTTTGTCATAACAAGCGCGTAAGACCGTCATACGGCAAAATTGAAAAGCTTGATTCTTTTTTATGAGACCCAAGTCACCAAAAATTCGCCGCGTTTAAAAAACGATATGACACTAAAAATCTGAAAGTCTGCATTTTTTTCTAAATTTTTTTTGCAGTAAAAAGCTGCTAAGATTGATGTGATAAAATTTCACATTGGCAATGTGGATAAAATAGTTTACCGAACAAAATGGTTAAAACTGGCTCTCCCGACTGCTAAGATTGACTTTAGGGTGTTTCTCCTTTTTCGATCGTTTTTCGAAAAACATGACCGGTTTTTGCATGTTCCCTAATTCGACAATGAAGATTTCAAAAATCAAAACCTTTTGCTCTTAACCGTCCGTACCGTTCGCGTAAAATACGGTTGAACCGAAAAACGTTAATTCACGATAGTTAAATCAGAATCAATTAGCTTCGAGAGGAGGACCCGGTTTTGGTCAAAAAAGGGTGTACCACCAGGGATACTAATGGCGAAACTAGGATTTTTCGAAAACGCTTAAATATCAAGGAAACTTTTGTTGGAGGTTAAAGAACTTGCCAAAGTGTTTTGAAAACATATTCTATCCCTAGGTAACACCCTGAACACGACCCCTTAAACGAAGCATTTGAACCTTTTTGATAAACTTACCGTATCAATAAGCTGATTTGCTGCTTCGGATTCATCTCGTTGAAATTCTGATGAAGATCCATTAACCAATGAAGAGAAAACTTAAATATTAAAAATCAGTTGGGCATTCAAGAATTTTTTGTGATTTCAAATAAATAAATAAGAATGTTTTGTGTGGAACGAATCGATCTCAGATAGACTCACAGTTAGCTTAACAGAAATTATGGCGATTTGCTGAGAGCGCCATCTAGTCAATATTTATTTGAAACCCCTTATTAGACGGAGTTTTATTCCGTTGAGTGATTCGGTTATATAAAAACATATTTTGTCTGATGTTAAGCCGAAAAAATGCTTGAATTTATAAAAGTAACAGACATGGCGCAAAGCATCACAAAGAGAATGTTTTAATGTCTGAGCAAATAAAGGGATTACAATGAGTTTTAACATATGAAAATTCTCCGTTGATTCCTGTACAACTTTTCTCGGGAAATTATTATTTTAAGTTTAGAAAAATGAAAACTCTCTGGACTCACCAATCGATGAAACTTTGAATATCTTCATGACTGTTTGTGTGTGTGTTTTTTTATTTTTTTCAAATTTTTATTTCAAAAACAACACGATTCTTCGGTTTCGGTTATGTTGACTTAACAGCTTTATACGACTTTCAAAAATCTTTTTTGATGGATTTGGGGCGAAATTTTTGAATGAATTCTAGTCCAAAATTTCCTTAATATATAAAAGGGTCCTCCGGATGATATGCTTTATTTCTGAGATTGATGTGTTGAGAGGTTGTCCTCCGATATTTCGAGCATAGTGAAAAAGCTTGCTGCTGGATACCATGGTGGCGCTCACGAGCTTATGTCTGAAATTGAAGTTTTCGAGAAAAAAATATTTGAAATCAAACTTTTATTAGTGCTTTTCGCTTCAGTTGCAAAGTTTTTATCTGATTATTCAGTGAAATACCACTGTATTTTATTCGTCACTTTTGCAAAAGTCGGCTTCAACCATCCAAAGAGCGGGCCAAGCGTAATAATAATTTAATTCTTCTTCAATGACTCTATTGCTCCCATCAACTAGATTCCAAATCTCGGTAGGAAATCTAAAATATCAAAACTTAGAATGTTTCGAGTATAAATTTGAGTTTTATACCGGTACTTACTTTCCATCACCACCGACTATCATAACTTCGAAATCTGAAAGAATTGCTGTATGCTGATGGCGTGGAACAGCTTTTAAGGTTTAAGAAAAGTTAAGATGAAGTCAATACAAACTAAATCGAACAATTATAGACCGATCCTAAGTCACCCATTTTTGACCATTCGCCATCATATTTTGCTATTGTACTTTGTAAGCGACCATCATATTGACTGTATCCACCAAAAATAAAAACGCTGTTATCATTTGAAACTGTGGCATACAGGTAGATGCTGAAATAGCGTTTATTCTATTTTCTTGGCTTAGAATAAAGGGAATTAATATCAGGACTTGCTCACATAATTTATGTGACATAAGAGAGAAAGAGGATGACAACTCTCCGAATATACAATATAGAGGGCGCCATTCACCCTGACCCTGATATAAATTAACTTTATAGTATTTATATGTATGATTTTCGATATTCTCGAGTTATAGAGGATAACTTATCATGGATAAGTAATGCCGATTAAGTAAAATTATCAATTTAAGTTCCGAAAGACCAACTCGGGAAAAGAAAAAAGTAGCGGTAAGATATTTTTAACTGTGCAACTTTGAATCACTCACTCGCGTGTGAATGGATAGGATTCCAACTCTCCCCATGTTTTGGTTTCAATGTTCATAATTTCTACACGATTGTGCTGTAAAAGACTATCTCCAACAATGAATGGGCTTCCCTTGTAATTTCCAAGCATTGTGTAAGAATGGCCGTAAGATGACTGATTTGCCTCCAATTTGAATTCAGAGCCGTCCCATCTAAATTATGTCTGAGATTTCCACCATTTAATATTTGATACATACGTTCGACAGCCACTCTTTTTGTTTCGGTCGAAACACATCAATAATTTTTCTTCTGGGAAGAAGTAATTTGCACATGAGCCATGCTGAAAGCTTTAACCGTTCAAAAATATTAATAATATTATAATTCATTTGATATGAGTCATATAATATCACCCTTATAAAAATCTATTTTCAACACTTCATTGAAAGGTAATTCGCCAATAGTCTTGAGTTTACAATCTTCAACTTGGCTCATCTAAATTGAAACTTATTGTTTTATTCATAATATTTAATTTTTTTTTATCTTTACCTGTCGTCCGTTCTGACTGCTTCCCCCAAGAACATAAAAGTTACCAAATAATGTAGCTATACATGAATAGTACACTTGGTTTTCTGTTTCAAATTCAAAGTCCAGGTTGCTTTCAATAGATTCTTAATCAAAAATTTCAAGAATCGAAAAAAAACATAAAAACTGACCGTCAAAGCCAATAAGTAAAGGTGGTTTTTCAAAAGATTCACGATTTTGAGATAGCACAAACACAGTGTTGTTGTTTCCAGGGTGTGGGCAAATAGGGTTCGAGCAACCATAACAACCATGGGGACAATTCAGTTGACATGGGCAAGCTTATAGTTATTTAATTTTTAAAAAAAGGATGAAATCTCACCTTCCTCACAGTTCACCTCAGTTCGCATGCAATCACTTATGCAAGCTGTATCAGAATCACATTCTGTGATGCATAGCAGTGATTCTTGGACACATATCTCAATGCATCTTACTCCAAGTTCAATATCTCTGAATTTTAGAATGAATAATAATTTATCGGTAATAGTTAACTTAGAATCAGAACTTGGAAAGACAATTATTTATTTGGAAACACGTAATAATAACTTGGAAACACCACTATTAACTTGGAAACATCAATTTTAACTTGGAAAAGAAATTCTTAACTTGGAAACTTTTATTATCATGATATCTTCATCACAGAATTCACAAAACCGCCTTTCAAGTCATGTTTCCAGGCTAACTATTACAATTTATCGCAAAATGAGTACTAACGGACAATCACCAGGAACAAACGCAACGTTATAGGTCGACAAACTTTGAATTTCTCTCATGATTTGGATTCATTTGGACGTCATCGATAAATTGACTGATCACTTAACATATGATTGTTTCACATGGTCAAAAATTACTCACGTTCAAAAAAATTAAATTTTAATGACCCAAAAATTATGTTTCAAAATTTTAATGTGGTTGATTTGATTGAATTTTTACCATTTGTTCGTTAATTTAGATGAAGTGTCAGAAACGGATCATCCAAGTATTGGTCTAATCGGTTTCAGAGATATAACCAATTTATCAACCTTTTCAAATAACTTCGACCTTTGTGATTTCGAAGCATCCAACCAATTTTTTTTATCACTGAACAAATCACTGAAGTTCAATCATGCTGCATATCGTCAAAACACTCCTCTCAGAGGATTTTTAATCGCTCCAGAAAGCTGCTCATAAACCTTTTACTGTGGCATTTTTAAAACGTTTATCAAAGATGTTCGGTTATAACATATCGATATTCTAAAATATATGATTCCATTAATAAGTAGTTCTCTTAATGACAGCCTTAACCTCAAGATCGAAACGTTCCATTTCCAAAAATATACGCCAAAATTACATATTAGATATTGAAAAAAACTTTCGTTGAGGGTTTCATGCTTATTTTGTAACACGGATGAAGCGAGTCGACCAATGTGCCAAGTTCTTATAGAAAAGAGATGGATTGAAAAATGACCCAGAAAACGAATCATTGTTATTAGATGTAATCAGCAATTCGAAATAAAGTTTAATTTTTAAAAACCATTTGTTAATAGACCGTAATCCCCATGTGGTAATTCCTCGTTCCCTTCAAACCTCAATTTTCGAATTCGCTTTTGAAAATTATTAAATCATATTCAGTTGTTCAAACACGATTCCAAAGACCATAATTTGATTAATCAAACCTGTTTGAATTTTCAAAATGTATATATTCTGATGAACAAAATTTCGAATGTTTAAAATTATCCAATCATCAAGCATGAAATATCCGAATGCAATAGAAATGAAAGTTTTCGACATTTGGTCTGTATTTCACTGTAATTTCTCACTCACATAAATTTTTTGAAATTTTCGACTCATTATCTTTAAATGGACAAATCTTATCCGGATTATTGTATAACTATAACTTCTCTGTATTTCACGTCAGAATGGTAACAAGATCCAACGAATGATGTGAACTCTAAAAATGTCAAATTGGGGTTTAGAAATGGATGCAAAATCTATCCAGTTCAGCTTTGCATAAATATTCAACATTCAGGATATCATGATTATTCACGTTTCTACATATCAATTGATATTTTCCAATAAATGTAAATTTTAATTACATTTTAAAACCCAAAAATATATCAGATCAAAACCTTGTAAGAGCGGTCACAGTGTTGGGCACTTGCAACTGAAGTGAAAATCTGAATTTTGAACTGTGATTCTTATCACTTTCATAAAGAGGTTTCTGAAAACGCCTAGTATGTAATAAAAATCTCATAGTCTAGATGAATCTTTTCAAAGGGAAGCATACTTTATGCTGCATACATAACATTTATGCTGTAAACATTTTATTTGTAATATGGTCCATATCATATAGACTCTGATATAGAATAGTGAAAATAAATCTTTCATGCTCTTCATGTGACACAAAATTTAAAAATCGAAATCTTGAATATCATCTGTTTGAAATCTTTCAAAAATTCCAATAAAATTTAAAATTGGAAGTGAAGATTTCAAATCACTCTTGATACTCCTCAAAACCCTCGATTAATATTTCTAAAATCGGTTTTGTCATTCATATTTGAACTGCTGTCGTGCTGATTCCCTTCTGTATCCAGTTGAAAATAGAATATTTATTTTAATTTCGGTTCCTTTAAAATTTCAACGTGGTAATTGTTTCATAAAAGTGTATTCTTACATTTTGAGGGGAAATTTTTATGGTCAATTATTGACTCAAAAATGTCATTTTCATCAAAATCACGAAACTTCATCTTAAATTGTTTCAATTATGAAAGCTTTGGAAATTCAAGAGAATATGAACTGCTTCGTGTTGCCTGTAAATTTAATTGAATATACCTGATAACTCCTTTGTCATTAATGTCAAAGATTACACAAAAAGCCGTTGTCTAAATTCCAGAGTCTTTGCGGCCAGATAAAGAAAGTAAGTTGAAAAGGGATTGAATTATTCGTTTGCATATAGATACTGACAAACATTAAGGTACATGTATGTACGTTATTTGTCCCAATTTTATATCAAGGATCACCTTGCTCCATAGCAATTTATAAATGAATTATAGAGTAAAATACGGTATAGAATATTTGAATATTTTTGAACATTTAAAATTGATTGAAAGGAAGCATATCAATCATGTTGAGAAATGTGGTTATGTTGAGTTTTGAAGTACTCACGTAATAATCAAAGAATCCACAATCAGCGGAGGCTAAAACTTCCGAACGCACAAAATGGGGAATTTATTTCGGGTCGATATGAAGCTTTGTGTAACAGTTTTACATCCCAAAATAACATATTATATGCCGAATATAATCTTTCCATTAAAATTGAACTCAAACCGAATTGCAATGAACGTATTCAGATGGTTTTGAAGTGAATAGCGTCATAGTAGAAGTACCGCATCAGCTGAAGACCAAAATTCTGGATTCGGACTTGGCAAGATTTTGAGAATTGATTTGAATTAGGGTTGATTTCATCCGTACTAACAATGTTTATTATAAATGATAATTTTCGGCATCTTCAAAATGAAACAAAATCCATAATGATACAAATCAACTTAAAAGATCCTTTGAAAAGTGACCAAGTTGTTAGATCCATCTTGACCAATTCTTTGTTATGTAATAACAGTGTCATTTGCCTAAGAAATATTTATGCAATGACTTGAGCATATATTATTAATATGCTTGTCATAAAGTTCATATTTTCAATAGACACCTTTTTAAAAATGGTTGAAATAATGGTAGTTTTCATAATCTTAAGATTACAATGTATGCTCATATAAAGTCACGTTTGTCAATGTGATAGAGATATCCCATGACGTCACGTTGCATCGACACAAGTCACTTTGGTAAAACTCAAATTGACACTTCATGACGAGAGCAATTTTATGAAATGTTTTAGATCAGATAACTTATGTCAAAAATAGGCTGCTGGTGTAGATTTGCGGTTCACATAAGGGCTGAACTTCCTTTTTTGAGCTTAACCTTTGGCAGATGATCTCCTATCTAACCAACCAGGTCATTTCAGGTCAAGCCTGATTGAACCAAAACCACCAATATTAGACCTTCAATTTACAAAAAAACACATTTTCTCACAAATCAAACCTTAAGCTTGTGAATGGTGAGTATGCGATGCAGATTTTTAATCGCAAAATAACTTTAATGAAGTCACGTGATTAAATAAACGAACCTTCTGTGTCGGTTTAAGTTTTCTTTTGGGTTGGTATCGCCTAGTTTTTTATCCGTTAAATGATCCGGTGCAAACCCTGATTAAAATTACACGTTTGCTTTGAAACCGTTGAACGAAACAGACACTCAAAATGAACTGTTCGGTGTTCGGACTGTTCGCTTAAAATCAATTGTTCGGTGTTTGGACTCATCGCTCAAAATAAACTGTTCGACCTGTTCGATGTTCAAACATTGGTGTTGTTTTGACCAAACAGTTCGAACAGCGAACAGCAACTGTTCGGTTTTTGGTGGGCCTCATTAAAGCATTTTTTCAGTCACGCAGTGTGCTAGTAGTAAACTTTTCTACTGAAAGTTTTCAATATTGAATAAGTCGAA
>SCLD01093291.1:0-12428 GCA_004367895.1 Oikopleura longicauda | reverse complement strand
TATCGAAGTGAATCGTAAATTAAGTGGAACACAGCTTAATACCACAAACACTTGAAACCGAAAATGAATCGAAAACAATGCAATTGTTTGTTATCAAAGACTTTGAATTTCAAAGTATGATAATTGAGTGTATCGTTAGTTTTCTCAAAAATTGTTTCTGATCGACTATATTCCAACAACTTTAATAAATCGCTTTCAATCCAATCCGATATGTCTCGAATAAATTATGTCTTTTTTAGATGTGGATAAACCATTTATTATTCAGATGGTAGCAGTGTTTTAAGTGGTATTAAACAGAAGAGTTTAAAAATTCAGCTTCCCGCATTGAATTTGTCCTCAGCCTGCTTAATGGCTACATTCCCTGAATACATGGATTTGAAAAGTCTTTTAACTGATTTGTTCTTTTGCTAAAAAACCAACAGATGGTCGATATTAGTATGTATCTTTAATTATTGGATCACAGTGCCAATCAATCAGATCCTAACATCTTCTGTATGTTTTAATGTGAGAATAAAAAGTAAAACCTGTATGACGAGTATGATATCATGGTCACGGTTGTTTGGTTCGACGAAAGTGACGGTTGCGCCTAATGGAAATTCAGTATGTACTGAATATCCAAATGGACCTTCAAAGTCCATGTCCGAGAGAGTAGCTTTTCCATTACTGCGATACATAGTTAGTAGACATCTGGCCCAGGATCGTCTGGTTTCATGCGGATGATTTGAGAGCTCTTCAACTCCATCAATAGTTTCATAATCTTTCATGAATTGAACCCTGATCCCATGATTTTCATGTTCTTCGGGTAAGTCAAAACGAAACTCGTACCGAAAAGTGCGCATCAGTCTTAAATTGGAGCAGAGTCAGTTTCGGAATTTGGCCTAGTGAAACTTAAAAACTACCTATCTTATCTAAAGTGTCATAAGTTGTCCTAAACTAATTTGTCGCTATCGCCCCTTATATTTATTTATAATGATAAAACTAATATATAGGGGGATAATCTACGACCAAAGTCATAATAACTTGATTTGGTTGGTTTTCATGAAGTATATCAAGTTTTATGACTTCATGGACTCGAAGCTCTGCCCCAAGGCTTAATTGAAATGCAGTGGCTGGAAAATCCCATTTGACCATGATATGAGACATCGGAGCACCTCTCATTGTGACAAATTCCAGTTCTCTGTCCACTCCTTCCTCTAAGTCAAAGACAGCGTTTGCATCATTAAATAAACGGTTACTTAAATGTGGATTCCGAATAATGTTATATCCTAGAATTCGCTGCTGTCTTTGTTCCGAATAAATTTGAACAAATTGGTTATCTTCGTCATCATTGAAAGCGAACAAAAATTGACCCTGGGTGAAGGTGGGGTGCTCCTGTCTTATACGTTGATGAGCCCATCGAATGGCATCCCTACTATTTCCATGGTCGATGTGGAAAATCGGGTTAGGATTATCGAAACCGAGTCGGCCTGGTCGGCCTGGCAATCCATTTCTAGGGTGCATCTGTCTAAAAAGATACTTTTAACCAAAGGATATATCTTAATGGTTTTAATTGACCCTACTATATCAGACAGAGGCAGAAAATATACATTAAAAGCAGCGATTTAAATTTTGAAATCTCTTTAGTGACTCGTGTAATCTTAATTTTATGTGTTATAATTTAGCTTAGGCTTTGATTTTTTTGAAACAAAAATTATTGGTAAAAAAGTTCTTAATTACATCAAAACACGTTTCAAATACGTGCCTTTGACGTCATCATAATACATGCTGATCTCGATTTGATTGCACTCAGCGACCCTGAAACATTTACAATGGAAATATTGACTTGATCCTGTATTGGTGCTCGTTTTAATCTCGAAGATATTTCATCTTATTTCTGAAATTCTTCTAAGATTTCTAGTTCCATGAAGTATGAGGCATATAAGTCGTGAAAGGTTTTGAGTTTATTGATGAAAATTATAAATTTATGATTATATTTATTTGTAATTTTCACAAATGATGGCGAAGGAGATGATTATGAACGGGACAAGGGGCCGTTTCCCAAATAAAATTTTAAACAATTTGCAAAACGGGTTTTGTGTTAGCCCATTTTCAAATTATTTTTCAAAAGATGTTGAAATCAATTTTTCACTGAAGGAAATCTCACCCATTCCTAATGACTCTCGGATTTTAAATCCTATATCTGCAGGGGAGAGATTTCTTGTAGTGAAAACTTCTTCAAACTGAGGTCCCATTATGTCTGTTAGTGTGATCTGAAAATTCATTTCGTGTAATTTCACCAACAGAAATAACATATGGGCTCCAGCCTGGTCAAGACAAACATTTACTGGGCAGAAGGGATCGAAACATTGACAGTATTTAAATTCAAAATCCCGATAAAATTTCTGCTTGAAGTTGACCACGTGGTGGTGTTCTTGGTTTCGAAATTTAATCGGAACTTTGCGCAGAAGAGGGCATAAAGCCAGCGCAATCTTTTCCAGCATCTTGCTTAGCCTATAATCGGTTTCACAACAAAGTGCTGATAAAAATTTATGGGCATCAGGTCTCAAAAAAGAGTGATTCATTAAGACCCTGCCGTTAATTTCAGTGACATAAGAAACTATTCGAATGAAAATAGTTAACATGGCTTGGGTCACTCCAGCGGACGGTTTCAGTTTATCAATTGATTGACAGCTACTGTCCGCGTGACGACCAAAACCAGCTACAATAAGAATTGAACCCTGCGGGTGAGGTTTCTGATTCGTACCAATCATAACTAGGTTATTATAGGTAGGCATAATATTTGACCGAGTATCCCACATTTCAAGTGTCCCTTTAAAGACGACTTGCCATATGAGATAACTAGCCACGCTAGTGATCTGGGGATGAAAATCAGTTCCATTTAACAGAGAACAAGTGTCGCAGTACATTTGATGCTCGACTTGTGTGAGGCGAACATCAACCGTACGAGGAAGTTGCATAGTTTTACAGGGAGAAGGAGTGCCTTCCAGTAAAACGTACGGGGATATAAAGGTGACCATAGCTTCCTTAGATAAACATGCTTCAATCCACATCGACTTCTTGTTGTTGGGGACAAAATCAGCAATTACTTCTTTGAAGTTGCATGATAATGTTTCTTCGAGCGTCAATTTATTGACATGAGTAGGGATGAGCCCTTCACCATTCCAGGAAGACAAGACCGGACCATTTGCTGTAAGGCTGATCATATCATATGGCTGTATTATTTCAGACTGAGGGAGACGAGCCTTAATTGAACGTGAGGTTCCGCACTTATGTGAAACGGAAAAGAAAACTGTAATTATGATTGTGAAACACTATTATGGTATTCAAGGAATAAATATATAAAGGATATATTGCCACAATTTCATTTTATACAATTCAAGTGCTATAAAATAAAGTGTCCTAATAATAATAATAATCTTAATTTTAGATTACAATAATATTATTATTATCAATATTATTATTATTATTATTATTTTTATTATTATAATAATCGTCTCGAGACTCACTTTTAAAGCAATTTCCACTTTCTTGGGGCAGAGGTCAAGAAAATTCAGATCTCCGATAAATCCCAGAAAGGTGGTGAGGTCGACATCCATAATAGGGGCATGAGCGAGGTCGGTCCAATTTATCGATTTGAAAAACTCGAATGGGTAACTAAGTTTAGGGTTGGGGTAAAGATCAAAACGTGCAGTTGAGGCCAGAGTTAAAACTCGTGGACCAAGAAATTCAGCTTTACCTGTAATTTCTTTTCGAAAATCCTCGAAAGGGGCGGCAGCACCATTTTCGCGGTATGTTGCCGCGAGTTCTAAAACTCCATCTAGTTTAAAAACTAGATTGTTTATATTGACCAGTTCCAAGTTCCATTGAATCTGGTCAAATGCTTCCGAGATGATTCGGGACCCTCTTTTAGAGTGGAAAACTTGGTTCCATAACCTCATGACCACGCTTTTAACTACATATTGTTCGCCCGAACTAGGATTCATAACCAAATTGCTCTCTAGGATAATCTTCAGATCATCTTTACACGCCTCATACCTCATTTTGCGTTGCGATTGCTCAAATTAATTTTTGAAACTGAATGGACGCCAGAGCAAAAACACGTGGTTGACACACATTCTAGAGAAAAATTCGAAAATTCGAAAAAAATGATTTCTTATAAAAACATTCATGACTTCAAAAATCTAGAACCGTGAGCACGCTCTCTCGTCTGACGTCCACTGTAATGTCAATTTTTTGTTTCCATAATGGATTTTATTTGTGGTCTTTATAAAGAAGGAAAGATAAAATCGTTGATAAGATCAGGCGTGATAATGTAAAAACATTCTATTTGGTAATTTTCATTCCATGTAGGTGGCCGCAGCTGAGATTGATGCTGGTTCAACATTATTGGCTAATTTTTCGTCCTCTTGACCAAGTTGCTGAAAAGCAGCGTCTAGGCCATTTAAGGTTGATGAAGTTGAACCAGATTCAATATTATCACTGAGACTCATATTTGAAGATAATTGTTTTTTATAAGCCTCATGAATTGCATGATTTGGGAAAATCATTTCGATAAGGGACCAGGCAATATGAACAAAATATTTTCTGTTATATAATTTTGCAAGATTTTGATTATATTGATGTACTTATGTATACATTTCAAAATATATTCAAAATATATTCATTTCAAACTATATTCAAAAATATACAAAAACTTGCAAAAAAATTCTCCTTAGATTTATAATGCAATCATACAGTCCGTCAGTCTGGTTGGGGCCCCCAAATTCATTGTAAACAAAAAATACCGTGTTCTTAGATTCTGGTGGAGGTGAAGGCCCCGGGGAAGAATCTGAGTGTTCACTATCACCAGATGTTTTTTCATTTTTCTCGTGATAAGTTTTCTGTCCGTGCAATTGACGAGATAAAGCGTGGGCTTTATTTATCCAAGTAGAGTAATCCGCTTGGGTGACGTCATGACTCATACTTACTCATTCTGATTCATTTTAGTAAAGAGAAATGCATTTGGGAATTATACAAATTGTTACGAACGAAGCTATTTCCGATGTCATTATTTTAAAACTAACAGGTAAACAAATGTTATCCCTGCGCCAACAGCCTAAGGACCAAACTTAGTTTTCAAGTTAGAAAATATGATAGGAAAAATTTATGATTTTAGGTTTAAGGTTTTATACACGTCACCCATCCTAAGAATTGTTTGACCTCCGCCTGTTTTTCATATTTTCCGATAATGGGGCAGGCAATTTTTTCTGTGATATGACAGTCTCGTTTGAATCGAACGAAATCTTCAGCCGTCAATACTGAGAATCCCCAGTGAAAAGAATAAATCAGCGCCTCTCGAATTTGCCAGTTTTTCTGGTCTTTATAAAGGCGGTCGTCAAATTCCATACTAGGTATGTCATTCGAGAAGGCTTCCGCTGAATTTTTTCCTGGTCCAAGTTGCGCACGTACAGCTGTTTAGATTTTCTAAACCTCTGTTTTAATTATTCACAAATGAGTCTATAAAAACGTAAAAATAGGATTATAGAGGGTCTATCAAAATCATATCCTTCGGAAATGGCAAAAGTTTCCGTACTTTCCGTTTTAACCGCTATTGGCGATGGTTTCTTACTACGGGTATTTTTACTCATACTAAAATAAATAAAAATAGTTACGTGTAAAGCAGTCTTAAGGTTAAAAACTAATATTTGGTTAATCGTAACGTGAAAATATTTTCAATGAAAAACATTTGAATTTGCCTATTTAAGTGATAAAATAAAATTACAGGAAAAGATTATAAATTAAGAAAGTTTCGGGCCCCTTTCCTGTATAGTCAAGGGGAAGGCCTGCCTGGTTACCACAAGTACGCATAATACAGTACAGTGAGGTACCAGGACTTCGATAATTCATAAAATTTAAATAACTTCAACTATGGGAAAGAGCTAAAATCCGAGTGGAAATGAAATTAATAAAATTTTAATCCTAGCGATAAGATTCATTTTGATTTATGAATAGGTGTTTACAAGATAAAAAAGATAAAACTGGTTCATTCGTGATGAATCAGGGCACCCTCGCAAAGATTTTGAAATGTCGTCCTTCTGATTGGATAATATAATATTTTGGCGCTAAAGAGAATCGGTTATATACTGGTCTCTAAACATAAAATTTCTAATTCAGCTTTTGATCATTTTTGAAAAAGCAGAACTAAGAGAGTGAACAAGCGGTGGTAATGGAAGACCCTAATAGACCTGGTGTCTATATCGGACGAGGACGAGTGACAACCGGACGGCCGTCCGATGATGATACTGAACGTTATCATGGCCGCGGAAGACGAGACCAGGATGATCGTCGAAATTCGCCACCAAGAAATTCCGCTAGAGGGCGCGGCAGTGGACGAGGCAATCGAGGCGGACGAGGCGGCACTCGAGTGTCCAGTCCAAATGACCGTGGTAAAAGTGGACGCGGGGGTTACTCTAGTGGTGGACCATCGCCCTCAGGCAAAGCGATTCGTATCAATCCAGAATTGAACAGAGCCATCCTTTCAACTGATGACGGATTAGTGGTGAGTAATAAATTTTGTTTCAACTATATAGTCCTATGGTCTATACCTATTCTACCCGACCAAGTTCCAATGATATAAAAATTGTATTTGGTCTATTTGAATCAAAAATAGTACATGAGCACACCATGTGATAAATAAACGTGGATTGCTCGAGAATTTGCTGGTTAACCACGTGATGTCGTAATTTTACAATCGACCAATTAAATTGTTCAAAAACAATTCTCCTTGCCAGATCATCTAATTCCACAAGCGAGATAGTGTCCCAAATTTCAGAAATAAGAGTAATTTCCTCTTCATTCTCAATATGTGTAATGACACGTACTGTAATAGCTGGACTGTTATCCCCTCTAAGATTAATATTGTTTGTGTGATATTCCGCGATAATCGTCATTCTAAAATCACAAAACTTTTGCTTTTATTCTTAGTTCCTTAAAAATCATGATTGATATCGCTATTGAAATATAGCTGTTAAAATTAAAAGTAGTAATTTAGAACTGCTAGTTCAGAAAATATTTATGCAAATATTTCAGTATTACAGCTTTGGAAATTCTTTTAAAAATTCTCCAGAATCGTGTATAAAATAAAGATCTCCCCGCTGGGTAAAATAACTCGACTGAGCGTGACAAGCGCATTCATTGTGCTCATATATTGCTCCATGGGCAATCCATGTTCCACTCGTATAACGTGGGGAATAAAAAGAGTGAAATTACTAGCTCGAATAATTAATGTCGCAATATCCTCATCCGAAAATAATTCCACCGCCAGTGAAATCTCAGCGATAAAAGCGTTGCTTGCTTCATCTTCGACTTGAAAAGCTATTTGTCCGTTGTCAAAATTTTCCGTTCTGATAATGGTCATTTTAAATAATAATCTAAAGAATATGAAGTAATAATAGTTCAAACTAAAATCATAATTCAGCTTGGAATTGCTTACGCAATGGTGATGCTGGATTTACGAAAAAATCCTAATAAAGCAATTTTCCAAAAGATTGTTCGACAGCGGAAAAATGAACTGTCAGACACTAAATATGCTTTGTGTGATGCGCTAAATGGACGAGTTGAACAACTTTATAAGTTCATTGGATGTGAGTAAAAGGAAACAGCTTTAATCCATAAATTTTAATTTTACAAATTTTACCGTTTTCACCAGTTTTGAAAACCATGATAACTAAAAATGTTTATTTTAGTGACTTTGGACTATAATGGTCCAATGTTTGATGCCGCCCAAATCAACCAATCCGACCTGTTGAACTTATGGATTGAGAATAGGGATCGACGAGGTCGTTCCGGTCGACTTACCGACATCATTCAACAGATTCCGGGCCTACAGTAAGTACCTATTTAGATTTAATTTTGGATTTCTTAGTCGATTTCTTATCGGTCTTGACTTTCGACTTAAAAACTGGAGATTTGTCTTTTTCGTCAGAAGGTGTGGATGATAACATGTCATAAGAGCAAGGATTAGGATTAGCTTGGGTGCTGGTCGTAATTTGACTTGGTATTGGCATCACAGGCTTGTCCCAATCCGATTCTTTAACCTCACCAAGCCGAATTTCTGACCCATCTAATTCCTCGGTAAAGAAATCTTGAGAATTTTCCCCCTGACTCACTTTTGATTTTTCAATTTTAGTTTTAGGTTTTTTACCAATGTTTTTGGTTTTAGGTTTAGGCTTAGTATTCTCATCAGCATCACTGGAAGAGTATAAATCATTAATGGCCAATTGATCAGATTTATTTTTACTACGTCGTTTTTTTGGACCTTTGGGAGTATTATTTTTATAATCTCCTAAAACCTTAGTCTGTGGCATTTTAGGGGATAATAGGTGATGGTTCAAATAGGGGTTGTCCGAATTATTAAGATTAGTACTAGAGTTAAGATCTTGGCTGTCCGATATATGCATAGGGCATGGAATTTGGTCTGGATTTTTGAGCGAAACCAATTTGTATAACACAAAGTTAGGTTTATTTTGGAAAAGTTTGGTTACGAATCTCGAAAGACCTGCGCATTTAAAAGCTTGAAAAGTTTCAACTTCCACCCAAAGTTCTTCACCTCGTGAAACAACTTGGTTGGCATGATAAAAATTAGCTAAGATAGGTTGACATTTCGAGGCGGACATACAAATATTTTGAACCAAATTTAATAACAACTCGACTTGTTCAACCTCAAATGCACCGTCAGCTCGGTGAATGGGGTCACAAATAAAATCTTTTTGCGTAGGTGGCGCTAAAAGTCTCCATCCTAACTGTGTGTGCATAATCTTGATAAAGAAATCGTGAAGTTTATGAATCGAGTTGCTATCTGTGGACCAATTTTGAACCATAAGTGTCCATAAAATCTGGCGACTCAAAGCGCTAGTATAAGTTTTGAAGCTATTAACACTAGAATTAGTACAGAGTTTGTACAAATTTTTGACCTCAAGGGGTTGCTCCGATTCTGGGACTCCTTTAGTGGCAAATGAAAGATAGGCCAAAAATGACACAAAACATCTCTCAACCGCTAAAAGTTTGCCAATTGCTTTAAAATTAATTTTGTCAAAATTCTCGGGATTAATGAGATTTTTATTGGCACAAATTTTAATTGCATAAGACGTATTAATTATCAAAAATGAGTCATGGGTCATCTTAACGGATCTTAAGAAACCGGTAGGCTTTAGCAAAGAACGGTCCATCTGATAAGCATCTAGGCCATTTTGTAAAAATTGCATTTTTAGTTCTGATACTGAAGTATGGTATGTTATGGATCGGACATCAAAGACTGGCTACTTATTGCCGCCGAATATTCTGTCAACCCACCGTTTTACCAACTGGAACGACTTCAAACAGCAAGCGGTCGATTTGGAGAACAAGATGTATGGTTCAACTCGATCCGCGTCCGAACTTGTGGACTGTGAAGTGCTTTGTCACCGTGCTTGGATCAGATCCTTAATGGGTAAGAGTTATAACTAACAAAAATTTCCACTGGTGTAATGAAATATTTAAATTTCAAAACTCAAAATTATCTCTTTAAAACATAAAAAGTTTAACGGAACTGATTTCGGCTGATATTGATTTGAAAAATGGCCACCTTGATAAACTGGTAAACATTGTGAGGTCTTTATAGGAAGATTTTTAATTAATTTTTGGTTAAGGTATGAACAATGTCAATGCTGATATGACTTACGATCTTCGTAAAAGTCACAACTGCCCTTCCATTGAAATTGACTTGCATAACCCGAAAATTGCAAATGAATCAACCATATTTGCTATTCTGGGCTATTTCATCTGCATTTTGGGAAGTAAGTGATTCTTAGTATTATATATTTACAAACGGTTTTTCTTACTAAAAAATACTTTGTTTTTATATTGAAATTATAGTAATTTTAACTTTGAAATTTCGACTGAAACCTAAAATTTAAGGTATGAACAACTATTCGCCCTATTATAACCTAATGGGAAATGAATACGTTTTGCCAGCGGACCACTCAATTTGGGTGCAAACTGGTCAAGGTTGGCATTCCGGTTCTAATAACCGTGGTTCAATGAGTGTTTTGACTCATCTCATTGGTCGACTAATCTTAGGACGGAAAAATCCTCCAAGCTCTGGGAAAGTACGGTTCAATATATTTCACGTCAGCGCTGTTGGCATGAAGATATTGAAGATGTGTAAGGAGTTCAAAGATGATGGGGATTTTGTAAGTAAAAAATTATTTAAATTTTCGAATTTTGTAAACTTCAAACAAAGTCTAGGAATTGTCCCGACAATGATTAAAATAAGTTTGTAACCTATCATTTTGAAAAAACTGGTTTCCTTGATTATAACTAATATTTTAAGGGAAACTACTCGATTGTGTCTGCATTGCTGTTGCACAACAGAGTTCAGAAGTCATTGATTGATCTCTATGATCATCCCTTGACTAAGACTGAACGTGTCGAAAGAGGATTTGAAGGTAAAAAACCACTATATAATAAACCGCTGGTCCTTTCCCAGAGATGTAAAATTAAGTTTCTAATTTTAGATGAAGCTGGGCACCTACAATTAGTCCGAGAGACATTCATGAAAGAGGGCGCTATAATATTTTGCTGCGAAACTTTGAGATGCAAGGGGCATCAAATAGTTGCTTCAGCGATAGGAAATGATTTTAATATTTCAATTGAAAATTGCATCTTTTGATATTTCACGAAAAAAGGGGCAATTTTCCTATTACACAATTTATGATGATATCAAAATTGTATAATATTTTAATCAAAATCAAAATAAAAGGGTCTGTATTTCACCTAGTGTCCGCTCTCAACGACGATGCTGGTATTGAGATGGACATGGGGGATTTAGATTTTGATTCAAGTACTATGGAAGTGTTTGCTCGCATGCACCTGAGACCAATTTCCAACGGATATGGTAAGAATCTGGTTGCCATGGATAATGTTTTCTTTGGACAAAATGTCCACCAATTTATCAATGTTTCCGGCCAAGAAATTTCAAACTCACCCAAATAAAAGACGGCGGTTTTTTGGACTGAAAATTGTTTTGTCAGTCCTTTTGTTGACTTGATATTCTATTGATCATGCACCAACTAAAAAATTGAATAAATATTTGATTGATTGAGGACCAAAGTGCGTTTTTAATGAGTGGTTTTATGCATGTCAATTTCCAGAATTATCGTGCTTTATGAATATTCGGAGAACCTCAAGAATGTGGTCATTTAATACATATTTATATCCCCTGAAATCCGGTAAATACTGCAGAAAACCCTCGAATTGCATCAAACGGAGTAAACTGAAATCCGAGAGATTGTCATTGTATACCGGATCGAAAATAAGTTTCGACAGCAATTTAGTAGTCCTTGAAATTTCGATGCAATTTTTACATTGATTAGGATTGTTGCCATGTCTATGTTGGCACAAATATTTATAATAAACGGAGATGACTCTATTGAAAGACGACGTGCCTAATTCACACAGTATAAAATTAGGCAGGGCTTGAATAGGCTTTGATAAGTTATAAGGGTAAAAACCCTTACAGCGCCTAGGTTTAGATATTGACAGTTTTAACTGGTTCACACTCATAAGACGCTGAAATGTATACCTCTGAATATGTTTAAAACTAACATTCACATTTCGTTTCGTCGTCACTTTAAGCGCCTGATAAGTAGACTCTAATAATTCTGGATGAGGTTTAGGGACCACCAGTATTCTGTTACAAAAACATAAAATCATTTTTGATTGTGTGTTACGCGGGTGTAACAGACCAGTCATCATAAACAGATGTCTATATGACTTTCTGTCTTTAGAACGAAAATTGTGAAGACCATAAATATCGGATATTGCAGTAACCATACTATTTGCTAATTTATTACTAACTTTTTCAACTAAATTAGGCCATATTTCAAGTGTAAACTGAAGATTACCATTATATGTCGAATTTAACAAATGTATAAGATTAATACGCGAGTTTGACATAATCGCACAATTCACTGTTCCGCGGTGTCTTTCGAAACGATCATGCAACAGATAATTAATTTGGTCATCAAGCTCCAAAAAAGAATTAAAGCGAAGGCCTAAAAGTTTTATTTTGAGCTTTTCCTCGATAAAACGACTCTCATCGACATAAAACTTTTTATTGTAACTGAGCGTCCTTTTATTGAGTACCATTAATTCTGTTTTCCGCATGTTGACTGCGATTCCCAATTCTCTAAGAGCTTTTTCTACCTCGAGAATAGCCATACGAGCCATGGATTCCGCTACTTTGAAGTCGGGATGATTAATAAGTAATGACAAATCGTCCGCGAAAAGAAACATTTTGATGTAAGGGTGGTTTTTAAAAAGCTTGGTTATAACCGAGGTCGCCAATGAGAAAAATAATGGCGACCCATTATAGCCTTGGGGCGTGCCGGCCGTCGTGTCCGGGAAAGTAT
>SCLD01093280.1:0-12437 GCA_004367895.1 Oikopleura longicauda | reverse complement strand
CAGAATTTTTTCAGGGAAGACTGCTGGATAGCGTTCAAGGGAATGGTTTACAACTGCACGCCGTACATGGAATATCATCCTGGAGGTGGTGACGAACTCGGGGGCCGAGTAAATTAGCGAAACTTTAAATCCTCCTCTTTTTTTGCTCAGTGGGCTTTTCAGTGGGAATGGGAAAGCCGAATTCGGGGCGTGATACGGACTCAGCTGGAGACAGAGTAGAGATTATATCTCTTTGTTTATTAACTGAAATATTCTTAATTGATACAGTTTCGTTAAGGCTTTAATTACTTTGAATGGCCATAACTTTTGACCACACGGTCGGTTTTTCATTATGTTTATATCATTCTGCCCCAAATTTAAATCTCTATTCAATTAGCTAAGTCAGGACTGATTTTTGTCTTGATTTCGGTCCGGTCAATTTTCCTGTTTTGGATAAAACGAATCTAGAATCATTTTAAAATGAATTTTCCGTGTGAATTGATTATAATTACGACTTTAAATCATAACTGGAAGTTTATGGTCTGTTTTGAAAAAAATGAGTCGAAAACATTCAGTCGCAAAGCAAAATATGAAGTTTCAGTAATGCTGAACAAAAAATAATCTTATTTCTCACTTCATAAAATTTTCCAGTGATCGAAAAATTGTTTATCAAAAAGATTACGGCCAGCCCTATGATCATGAAGCTGATTACGACTCTGAACCTGACTCTGAAGCTGAACCCATTTTCGTCTGTATTTTTGACTCCGAAAAACTCCTTTAAAGTAATATCCGTTGAAAAAAATTAAAATTTCAGTTAGAATGGTATTAAAATTTTTCAAAACCAACTCTAAACTTCCGGTTACGCTTAAAAGTCGTAAATATAATCAATTCAGACGTTGAAAATTCATTTTATAATGATTATACATTCGTTACTTCCAAAACAGGAAATTTGTCCGGACCGAAATCAAGATGAGACTGTGAAAATCGGTTCTGACTTAGCTAAGTGAATAGAGATTTCAATTTAGGGCAGAATGATATAAAAATTATTTAAATTCGACCGCGCGTTCAAAAGTTATTACGATTCAAAGTTTTTAAAGGCTTAACGAAACTGTATCAATTTAGAATAATCCAGTTAATTTACAAAGAGATATAATCTCCACTCTCTCTCCAGCTGAGTCCGTCTCACGTCCCGAATTCGGCTTTCCCATTCCCACTGAAAAGTACGATGAGCAAAAAAAGAGGAGGATTTAAAGTTTCGCTAATTTACTACCCGAGCATTCTCGATGGGTTCTAGGTAAAACTCAATTTCAGACAACGAGTATACCCAAGATACCGGACATGAGCTCCTCATTTCATGCAAAAATGGAAATCACCGATCGAATAGGTCACAAAGGCATCTGGAATGAGATTTATGATTTCAACATTCATTACGATCGAGAGCTCAGGCTTGGCTTTTCAGTTTTTTCATAGTGGCTGATCCTTTTAAAAGGGCTGATCTGATAAAAAAATTGAACCAGAAATGAAAAGCCAAATTCAGTCTTTCAACTTATTTTTTCTCGGCTCAAGGAACTGCAAATCCGTTTGGCGAAACTGACTTGAAACAAGTTTTTGATTTTAATTCCCAGGAAAGGACCTAAATGATCAAAGTTGAACTTTATATCTATTGCAGGCCATTTTCTTTCGCTATAAGTTTATCAACCCATGGTCGATGAAAACTTTGATTTCAAAGTCTTGAAAAGTTAGTTTTTACAATCGATCAGATTCGCGGAAATTGTTCGATTCATTCCATAAATCCTGAGTGGAGTGACTATCCTGCATCAAGTGTCTGGCCTCATCCAGATGGCTCGATAAGCATGCATGGGCCAGAATACTTTTGGCATATTCCAAGCCATGCTCGGGATCAATATTATTACAAAGGTATCTATTGTCAAAATTTCGTCAAGAAATATACCGGTTGAAAGATGGACTTACCAAGAAGACAGTTCAAAGCATCCAGGTCTGGTTTAAAACAGTAAGTCTGGCCTTTGTTGTCTACAGCATTTATCAAAACCTATAAAGATGACGATAGGGTGTACGAATGGGATTTTGCTCTATCAAATTGGACATTCTATGATGGAGAATCAAATCAACTGTAAGTAAGGGAAAACTTAAGTAATCAAGCAGACTGTAATTCCAAATTCTCTTTTGGGTTTTGAAGTAGTGCTCAAACTCGATGTGGTCATATCAGTTATTTTATTCGAAGAACTACACCCTTCCATCCGCATTCAGTAATTTTGCACTTTCACGGTTACATTATAGAGTTATAAAAATCAAAAATTTCACTCCTCTCAGCTTTAATGGCGATCCCTCGGCACTACCTTACCCCTTTCATAACGCTTGCCTTTTCTTAAATATGGCCAGCTCGTAGGGTGACTCTTAATTACTGACTTTTTATTATCAGTCATAAATTATGACTCATAATTTATGACTCAAATATCAACCGTGCCTGAACATTGACAGGTTGAACTGGAGCATCTTCATTGAAAGCTGTTTCTTTTCCATCTTTTTCTGTCTTTTCGAGGACATTACCCTTGCCGCATTTGTAGCAGGCGGCATCTTCAAAGCAATCGAAAAACATACTAAAATTGGAAGTGAGTCAGTGATCGTCTCAATAACTTATTGCGGAAAAGCAATCTAGGGCTCAATTTCAGTCAAACGGCCCGCAAGCCTGCTCGAAAGGCAATGTTGGACAAAATCAAAGTTCAGTGGAATGCTAGTTAACCTTAATGAAAGGTGTTGACCAAAAGTAAACGGTTCCATTTTGAACCTTTGACTCAGAGACTCTGAGAACAAGTCCCTTGTTACAAGGGCCATGTGCAAAACTCAGGATCTAAGAACCTCCACAAATGCATTGAAATTATATGGGTTCTATAAAAATTCGTAACCATGAATATGGGCAAATTTTCGGAGCATGACTCATTTACCAGTCAAAAATCAGGACTTGTAAATAAAGGTTAATTTGGTCTAACAATAAGCATTTTTTATCATTTAAAAAACCCACAGTCAGAATAAATTTAAAAACTCAATTAAAATCTTACTTTCAAAATCTCTTGAATATTCTAATTTTTGAATGAATGAAGAATGTTCTGAATTATATTAAATCGTTTTGTAAGGTTGATGACAGCCCTCATTGACAGGTAGCTGAGGAGAGGACAAGTTATAACCTCACTTAACAACTTATCTCAGCAAATAAGTATGTCTCTATATATTGCATTTCCTCAGGTTTAAGAAGGGTGACATTATGATTCGTTATGGACTGTTCCCGTATTTACCCTGAGTGGAATTACTGCCCAAAATGAAAGATTTCAAATCTATAATATACGTGTAAAGGTTCATAACGAACATTAATCATTCTATCTATATCGTTTATAATTTGTGCATCGTTGTTTTTTGTTGACTCAGCTAGTTCGGTTCTGTAAAGACACTTTTGGTTGGTTTTTGGATATTTTTTGAATATTTTTTAGAAAATGAAAGTTTTTCGAGACTCACTGAGAGTTGTCGTGACTGAGAGGTTCCCGATAGTCTCCTTTTTTAACAATGGCGGACAAAATGAGCCAACAATACTTTTTACCTGACCAAAAGTGCCTTCGAAAATTTGGCTACATTCAGTTAATAAGTACGTGACTGTAAACTGACGAAAAAAGTCACCGTATATGTTCAGGCAGCTGAACTTGCCCATAGACTCAATTGCGTCTTTATAAAATCGTAAATTAAAAACCTTAAATAAGGTAGCGACTTGCCACAAATGACATAATAACAGGGTCATTGAAATACAGTAAATGTTCTCTTACTCGACTACCTTAATAATAGGAATAAACGGTCAATTCGGGTCGGTCCCGAGGACCAGACCGAGGTCTTTTGCTTACTCAAAAATTTTCTGGGGTCAAAAAATGTTCCCTTTTATGCTATACCGAGTTCACCATTTCTTGAGTCTTTCTGGCCCTGAAAGTTGGAAATCTGAATTTTGAAATAGATGCTCTGCATATAAATAAAGACCTCGAAATATTTAATATTCTATAAGACTTTGTCGGACAAAGTTTGTCCTCTCAAACGGTAAAATTTCGACGGTAAAATTTTTGTTCACTAATAATATTTAGTAAGCATATTTAGTTGATGAACTTTGATTGAATCCGTCTTCACTGTGTTGACATGTTTTCAAAATGAAATACTGCCTTTTAATTTGAAAGAAACAAACTGAATCCCTGAGATTCTCAGACAAAACAGATTTGTGTTATGTTGATGTCTCGTATCAGATGTATGGTTTCGTGAAGTTTAAAGGTCAAAAGCGGTCAACATGAGGTCGAAATCACGTAATATGTCTTGTTATTTTCAATTTTTTTGGGTAACACTTTTAGTCTTTAAATTTTAAGTTATTAAGGTGATTAGCCTTGCCTTGAATTGTTACTTTTTCTAACAAGTTTTTTCAGAAAAGTTCCCCACCAACCGATTTTGTTGAAATCAAGAAAAATCAACCCAGAACCAAATGGAATGCATCATCACACGGACTTTTCAATTTATTATTACTCCAATGACAAGAAACAAAATCCAATCGACGTTTTTGATGTTGAACAATGCTTCTTCGGAAAATACCATCGTTTCATGACCCGTAAGATTTACCTTTTTTTGTTGAAAATCAACTTCGATGAATAATTGTATCTTACTTATATCAATTCTTCTAATAATTTTCAAGCCAAAAAAAAATCGGGCCCAACAAAAACCGAACAGTAGCTGTTCGGACCAGGCCTCGACGGACGAAGACGGGCGTCCGCGGACGGTCCATACGACGGACGGAAATTTAAGCTTGGGCCGTCCACCTCATGGACGGATTCGGACGCTGGACAGTGGTTATCATTTTTAGCCGGACGAACGGACGGATTTTTGAGCGTGGACCGTCCACCTCATGGACGGATTCGGACGCTGGACAGTGGTTATCATTTTTAGCCGGACGAACGGACGGATTTTTGAGCGTGGACCGTCCACCTCATGGACGGATTCAGATGCTGGACAATGGTAATAATTCGGACTGTTCGCCTTTTTCGGAATCTTAAATGATATTCGGTGTTGGGAGTCGGTGTTGGGATATTCGGAACTTGGGACTGTTCAACTGTTCACGCTGTTCGAACTGTTGGTCAATTTTTGTAATTTTGGTTGTTCGGAGTTCATAACGAACAGTCCGAACACCTTCTGTTCGAATTTTGTTGAACTCCACAACTCAATTCTGAAGATCTTGACGTAATTCAAAACCTTCTCCGAATTTTGTTTTTAGTAAACATCACAGATATTGATGATCAAGCAGCAGTAGTATTGAATTATTACTATCAAGAATTTCAACTGGTCTGGGTTCAAGCACTTGCCAAAGCTGCTCAAGTTGAAATTTTAAGAATTTCAAACTTACGATTGAAATTTTCAAAGTAAGCTTTACATTTGCTTAAAAGACGTGATGATAAAAAATCGCGTTTCGATATCGCTCATCCCGAAGTTCCATTTTGATCGAATTAACAATTTTTTTCAGTTTCAATATCTACATTCAATTTAACCTACAAGATCGGTACCCGTCATCACACTCAAAACAGACGAATTCATTGAAGCAAGCAGCTTTTTTTCTCATCTCACAAATTGAAGCTGGAAAGGTCTCAGTGGACATGTCACAATATACTGGCGTCAGTAGCAGATTCAATGTTAAATCTGTTCATTTTGACGAGGTATTTTTTAATCGAACCAAACTAATCCCTTGTACGACAGACTGTCCGGGTCCCTCATAATACGATTTTAAGTGGATTGATTTTAATACCGAATATAAAATGAAAACAGTGATCGATGGTCATTCTGGTGGCTCCTTTGCTGCCCTTTCGTTCTGTACGATGCTTATTGGAACTTTCTTTGGCATTATTCTTTCTTCCTCACTTTTCCAAGTTCCTATACTAGGAAAATATCAAATCCCACCTATGATAGCTCTTATACCCTGCCTTGACAGTCGAACGACGTCATCTTTCCAAAATCCCAATTTTCAAAATTAATTCCTTGAATAAAGACACATAAAATGCAGCAGAGGCATTCTAAAATTACGATCGAATTCGATCGTTTTTTTTAAATGACCATGACATCCAGCGTATCCTAGCGGGGATGCACGCTGAAAGACTAAGTCGATGAATATCCTGAGAAGAAGAATGTCTTTCAAAATAAAAAAGTAGGCACCATGCGATAAAAATTAATGAATGAAATATATTCTGTATTTTCGTACTTTTACCTGATCGAAATGTTTCATAAATGTTAGCGTAGCTGGATATGAAAACTAAGTATTAACTTTTGTTGCATTTATTGTTGATAAATGTATGTAACATACAGTATGTTGTTTCACTTTGCGAAGTATTTTGTAAAAGGTCTTCGTGGTCGAAGAAAGAAATTCATTAAATATTTGTGATCAATATCGGGCTTACATTTGATATTTAACGATATCAACGAAGAACAATGTTGAAACAAAACCTTATATTGCATCATTTTTGCCATGTATTTCATAGAATTAGGCACAATTCCCCTATGCGATACCACAACGTGGCCATTTAATGCAGAAGCCAGTAAGATAATAGCTTCGAATTTGGATTGTCAATAAAACGCTGACCAACTGACCTTGATTATGAGTCAAACCGACGATAAATCCTTTCCTAAGATAATATTTCTCATTAGATAATGCTTAAAATCTGCACTTTTTGTTGCATTCAAGTTAAACTGAGTTTATATAGGCCTTTAGACATTATCCTAATGAAACTGATTTAAAATAATACTATATAATACAGACTAATGATAGTTTTTAATTTATTCTTGAGTGACTATTTGATTACAAGTTGTGTATTATCAGCGATCCTTCACTAAATGATGTTTGCACTTTTTTAACTTTTTATATCAGACATGTCTATATGCCAAATAAGATAACATCATTCGAAAAGATGCCAATGTAATTTAAGAATTCGGAAAAATGTCGGAGACTACCCACCTACGGAAACACCCACATGAAGATTTGTTGAACAATTTGTAAATTCTAGTGTTCAGGGAAAGATCCCATAATTGAGCCTATCCATATGCCAAAGTCAATCCGTGTCAGTCTTTGGTGTATTGGGGTTAAAATAAAATATCATATGATTTTTCAATTAGATATAATTTATATATTATTAATGGATTGGAGAAGCGTTTTCGCAAATATCCGGTTCAGAAGGCATCTTCAACTTCAGAGAATGTTATTTTTATATTTTCTACCGTTTTCAGTTTGCATGTGCCTTGACAAAGCTTTCTCCATCAAAGCGAAGGATCTAAATCAAACGATGAATCATAACATATGATTCATAGAACGGTTTCATGGGAATTGAATCCTTGATAAGGATTCGATGCGTGGCAGCAGCTGATCTCAACAACATCACATGATAAAATCTATGCTTACTTTTCAGCAGGAAAGTTTGATATTACATAAGAGTATTTTTCGGTGTCTGTGTCTGAGTCTTTGTTTGCAGACATCATTTGACACGGGTGTCTTCCAACAAGCATGTAGGTCTTGCCGTAACTCTGCGTCAGATAACTGAGTACTATCACCGATTTAAATCATACCTCAAAAGACTGGTGTGGAGACTGTATCACAGCTGAACCGATCATTTTGGAGGAAATGGGTAATGTACCATCAAACAGTATTTTCGTTCACGTGGATATAGGACAGCTTTAAAGAAGCTAGGCATAATATCTTGGCCAGAATTCCTAGTGATTTATTTTCACAGCTTGTTCAATTAATGTTATTGTATAAAATTAAGCTTCGATAAAATTTTATGATTCCCAATCTTGGAGAAAAACATTTTTAAAATTTCGCCTCGCATAAACTTTTGATTATTCTTTCGTTTAAGATTACTATCTTAGAGCTGAAGAGTCAATATAGGCCAACTCTTGTTTTAGAGCAGTAAAAAAGGCATGGAACCAAGCGAATGGCGTGGTCAAAACCAATTTCGAAGCGATCAAAAATTGAAACTGAAACGAATTCCAACTTTACTCTTGTATGGAACACAACAGCGCCTTGAAGAAAAACAGCTTGCCAAACAACCCTTAGTCAATTTATTTTTTGAAGATGAATTATAAGAAATAAATTATACCCAGGAGATCATAAATGTTTTTTATGTCTTATGTTTGTCAAATTGACCCTATTGTACCCCCCTATACTATGCATGCATTGGTTAACAGAAAACTTCACTTTGAGTGAGAGAATGTTGAGCGCACCAGATGTTTATTTCTAAAATTAGAATCTGGACAAAAACATATTTGGTTCGAAACAAGACAGATAGAGATCACAAAGACACTTTCAATAAGTTACACTGCATACATAACTGTAATATGTTTTTTGAACAATCATTATGGTGTTTTGATAATGATTTACACCCGGCGTTATTGCAATGTATAGAGACATAAGACATGCAGTCAAACAAGAGCGATAATGCATATTAGTTTGACTCTGTCCAAAAGTTACCAGGAACAAATAATGATAACTAATGATACTTTACAGTATAAAGTTTAAACTAGAATTTAAAGTATAGTAATAAAAGTCTTTTCACGTAATTGTTTGGACCAATCTCGAGTCAAACAAATGGCAGAAAATGGAACAAAACGATTGTCTCGAAAAATATGTTTGGCCACAAGGTGACGCGAGATTTAAATTTTGAAAGAATCTGATGATGGGAATAAGATGGCTTTAACCGTTACCATATGTATCCCATTTTGTTATGTATAAGTGAACTTTAAAGCCTTAAAGTTACAGTTATTATGAGTTATTAGAAATAACGGAAGGGAGGAACCGTAAACAGTTATTACTTGCTTGGTCCTTGGTATAATATCTTCTATTCATACAGTTGTACATTCTATCTCATTATCTTCGAATTGGTGACAGATTTCACAGCCACAATCGAAGAGTTGATTTTGTAAGAATGATTATTAATTTTCTGATGGTTCCGGCAAATTTTTTGCTAGGTATCTTTTTATACTTTTTAACTAAAAATATGATGACTTGTGATCTGATTGATGTTCTTTAACGATCATGTGATGTTCATTCACGTGCATAGCATCCAAATCTCAAGAATTTAAAATACTTTTGTGTTAAATATTTGACATGCAAACTTCTTATGTAGCTTTTATCTAGTTCTTATGTATTTCTTTGTCAAATGAATTTCTCAGTAATCAAACGTCAACCATTGTTACGAACAATGATTTGTATAGGTGAACACGAATTTAACTTAACGGACACAAGATCGAAAAGTATAAGTATAAACTTTTATGGCGAATTCATATGATTTGTTACAATTGTTTAAGACTTGTATACACTTGTTTTACGAATTTTGAAAAAAAAGAAAGATTTCGAAAATTTATAATTTGGAATAGTCTATTGAAAGACCCGCGTTCAGTTTTCTGTTGCTTCACTTCGATAAATTTCGATATCGATTATACAGAATATCATAAGGTTTGTCAATAGAAGAACCTTGACGGCTCGAAAAGGAAAATTAAGAGAAATCTGTCATAGTTGATCTATTGACGGCCTTACCCTTCGGGATATAAATATTTTGTAAAAACTCTGCACCATCCACGCCTTAAGTGATAGGATATAAATTATATCATATAATGTGAAACTCAGATAACCTGGATTTTGTTCCGTCAATCACAAAATGTGAAGTTCTCAAAATACAATTTCTGACTTTCCACTGAAATTTATTTCCACCACATACGCTGAGTGACAATGTCACTCTGACATTCACAATTTTCGGATTTTCTTTGAGTGATTCGAAAATAAAGAAATTAATTCATAACCATGGAATTTGAATGAAGCAAAGTTTTGATAATCTAATACTTCTTCACTAATTTGCTAAAATGAACAAATTTTTATATCTGAATTTACTCACCATAGTCTATGTGTCTAACTCATGTGATATTTGTTCATCGCCGCCGATGTTAAAATTTTGTAGAACCATTTCAGCTGATAAATCTCTTGGCAGGCGATATTCGAAAATTTTTAAGATAATATGAACCTGGTACATACAATATTAGAACATTCTCACTGTATAAAACTAATTAAATTATTCCGGATAAGACTGAATCCAATTCACAGCAGGGGATTTTCATAAATTTTTTTATCCCGACTTGATCAGTACTGTACAGATTGTAACACCGTTAACGGTTCAAGATTAAGATGCTTTTAAAGAACTAACCGACTAAACTGAAATTCTATTTCGTTCTTGTTTGACTTATCTGATTAATCTGAAATGTCAAAACACTAGAAATGTTATTTGAAAAAGAGTTTTTGACCAAATTTTTCAACTTTTCGAAATTCAAAAAATCAGATGTTGAAAATTGATTATATTTGGAGCCATTTGTGTCATTCGAAATCATTCATTTTTTATCCTATTTTCGATCACGTAACATCGATTTTCGTGTTCAATCACATGTTCCATATGGTAACAGAAATTCACTTGAACCACAACCGAGTGTAATATTTTGAATTCTTAATTTTTGAATTTTTTTATCAAAATTATCGAACCGTTCATTATAAAGGGCTGTTTAAAGTATTTTTTATACAACCAGATACTTTGCTTATCAGTGTGAAGATTAAAATAGAAAAGCTTCTCAGACGTTCCAAAAATTCCGGAGGGCCAAGGTTATTTCAAATTTAAAGGACTTTCAGCCGTGACTTACGTAGTTTTGGCCCAAACTTTTGGGCATGACCGGACCATTTCATCTCGGACCATTTTTTTGAACCACCGACCGGACCGAATTCTTAGTACCAAAAATCCGGATCACAAAGTTTGGACCAAAAAGTCTGGACAGAAAAACTCAGATAAAATTGCCGTCAAATCTCCGGATTGGGACGAATCAATCATGGACCGACGGTCCGCTGATCTACAGCAGAAAGCCAATTTCGGAAACACTGAATTCAAGCTCAGGAACAATTGATGAAAAATGATTATTCCAAAGGTACCATAAATGTTTTTAAATGATTTGCAAAATAATGTCTTTTGTGAAGTCTACCTGTGATCATTACCGTTATTTCAAGATTTTTGCCAAACCAGTTGTTTGCAATGACGTTGGAACCTGGAAAGTTCCGATTAAAGATATGGTCATTAATGAATGGAGATGAATCTCATCATCGGATCATAAAAATGATTCGAAATATTGTCATAATCCTGTAAGCAGAATTCTTGCATCACAAAAATCAAATTGTTCGGTTTCTTAAAATTAGTGATTTAGTCAAAGAAAATGTTATGCAAAGAATTTTTGTTCAAATTAATCATTATTTGAACTAAGCTTTGATTAGGTGCATTCAGGACATGCATTCTTCTTTCCGGTTTTCTACTGTCACTCAAGATGAACACTTCCGGTTGGTAATGAATATGAGTCATTTGATTTAGGCAAGGTCAATAATATTAAATAAGATGGACATGAGTTATATCATTGAATTAGCACAAAGACGGGTTGGACAAAAATTGGGCTTCCTAATTGAATCCTTTCTTCAAAGACTGAATGTTGGTAATGCAATCAGTTCCAATCTTCGTGCAATGTCATTTCCCAGGAAATTATCACCAACCGGCTCAGATTTATGAATCCAGTTTTGTGCCAGGAACAAACGAAATGAACCTCAAGTTCAACCAATTTGTCAATTTGCATAGATTTAAATGCTGAGAATTGTTACGAAAACCTTAAAACTCAACAATTTAAATAGTTGCGTTTTTTGATTAGTTAACTGTCAAAACAATCTTAATCGGAAATATGAGACATATAATATGAGTAATAAGATGGGGTCATACTATAATCGTCATATGTAAGGTTTACCTATTGTTAACGAGGTTCCTCAAGACTCCCCCTCAATTTTTACGAAGAATCATTTGGTGCAATAAAAAATTTCCAAAAATTATATTTGAAACTTTCGATCAAACCGGAAATAGACAGGATGTGACATTATGCGGTCTTTAAATTAACTATTGAGCCTTTTAAGAATACACACATATAATTTTTTTATATCTTATGATTTTGATATAGCTTTTATTCTGGTCATATCAGTTTACAGGCAAGAAAAAGTTCGCGCCTCGACATAAAAACGCATTTGTAAGCTGATTATTATTGATACCATCTAACTTCGCTACTTGGAGAGGTACAGGTGTAATTGCAACTATCTACCGATTGAAGGCCTGAACGGTCAAATAAATTTTCAAACTTCTATTAAAATTCTTGACGCCTTAACTTATATTCTTTCTATAAAACTAGAGTTATCAAAGCCTTCATGATTTTCTACTATCACACAAATAAGCAAAACCAGAAACTGTAAATCTGTTTATTCATAAGTTATGAATCAAAACTTGTAATTGATTTGAATCTGGATGAGAGTGCAAATGTGAGCTTGCGCTTTCGAG
>SCLD01093269.1:0-12437 GCA_004367895.1 Oikopleura longicauda | reverse complement strand
ATAAGCAAAAAACGCTCGTTAGTTGTTGAAACCAAAAAATCAACGCCGATAACCTGATTTTATTGTGACTAAATCTCAGTTTTAGGGGTTGGCACCTCATCCTCCTTAAACGCTACTTCTGCGCATATCTCAAAATTCGATAATAAAAATATAATTTATAATAACTAAGGCAAATTCCGAGAAATTTCAAAACTTACATTTTTAAGCCTAAAATGTCATTTTAAAAGTTCGTTTATGATTCGAAGTAATCCGGCGTAACCAACTCAACATTTTCCATTTAGAGTGTGAGTTCGATTTCGAAAGAAGAAAGGTAATTATTTGTTGAAGCGCGTTTTCTATTGAATATTCCTGGAGTTTCCCTGGAGTTGGGGACTTATATAAAATAAAATTATGGGTTATTCTCAGTCAATTGGTACCTATGGTATCTTGTGGAAATTTGCGCTCCATAAGTTATGACCATTTCAAAATGACATGTTTAGCATTCCAGAGATAGCCTATCTCAGATAGGGTAAAATCGTAAAAAATCTAAAATTTCTAATAAAAGAAATGCTATCTTGGATTTTTATATAGTGACTACCTTTGATCATACCTTGTGGAACCAGCTTTAAAACGCACCATTAGGATTTATCCGATCACGTGATTTACTTGGTAAAATTTGTGATATTTATTAGTTTTTTTGTCTTTTGATTGAATTATTCAGTCATCTGAAATTTCGAAGATTTTTTTTGAAGATTTAGAAGTTTTTGAAGACTTTGAAGTCGAAATGTCAAGGAGTAAATCCCGGTCAAATAGCCGTAGCAGAAGACGAAAAAGATCTGAATCATCAAACGACTCATCTAGAAGACGAAAACGATCGAAGGTGGACCGTTCAATTCCTTCGGCACATTTAAAACATATATTTTAGTCAAATTCTCGTTCAAGAAGTCGATCCCCCAGAAGAAGCCGTTCTGGAAGTCGTGATCGACGTCGCCATAGATCGAAATCTGTTTCTCCTACAAAATACAAGAAACAGCGTCATTTTGGAGATCGGGAAGACCCATCAAGATCGAGATGTCTTGGAATCTTCAATTTGGGCCGTAGAACTACTGAAGACGAGTTTCGAAAAATTTTTGAGCGATATGGAAAACTTGAAGTAAACGGATTAAAGGGTACCATCCTCAGCGGATTTTGCTTCTAAGATTTATGGTTCTTGGTCTAATCAGCCAAATATTACCACCTACGCGATTAGCTCTGACGTCATCGGACATGGTGTCACGGCTGATTTGGAAGTATTTTCTGAAAGATCTCGGCCCGAACTATAAGTTGCCCTTTAGGATTTTACAGAAGAACTATTTGCTCAGAATCTACAGGCTTTTATTTGAGTCTCTTTTTAGACTTAAATTCTCTTATAAGCGCCAAAAACTAACCTCTAAAATCGCTAAAGATACACCCGTGAAAATTTCGCCGGGGGTGGTACCCTTAAAGTAAAATTGGAATGTTTTTAATAGTTATTCTAGAAATGCTCCTTGGTTTACGATCAAAAGCAAGACGAATCCAGAGGATTTGGATTTATCACATACGAAGATATTGAAGACGCCGTCGATGCAAAAAAGGACGCCACTGGACTTGATATAAATGGGCATCAGTAAGTTTGAAATCAATTTGAGAAAATTAACAGTCACCCTACCGCTTGGCGCTGGAGCGCCAAAAGCCTCTAAAATGCAATTTCAAGGCAGAAGCAATACTTGAATCTTCGAAATCCCCCCCAAGACCCCCACCTAAAATTTTAAGACGCAACTTTTGGTGGTTTCCGTTTTGACCGGAAGTGACCGGAAGTGGTCTTAAAATTGGTTGATACATCTGAATAATCGTCTTGGCATGTTTTTTCATTGTTTTTGTGGATGATAAGTCAAAATTTTTGCCGGAAATAAACCGGAAACAAACCGGAAGTAGCCGAGAACGGTTTTAAAACGGCAAAAAACGATATCTTTGAAAATTTTCAGGCGTATCTGAATTGCTTTAGACGATGTTGGACACCATTTTTTTCCGGAAATGAGTCGGAAGTGATTGAATCTAGCAATTTGTTTGACAATTTGAAATATTTTTATGAAGTAAAATATACGGTCTTCGAAAAAATACGGTCGTGAAAAGTAAAATATACGGTCCTCGAAAAAATAAGGTTTGAACCGTTATAACACGACATATAATTTAACACAATGGTGAATTTTGGCCACTTCCAACTTCTGATAATACTTCTCGTATATTCATTCCCTTTTTTATTAAAAATCCAGCTTTTAAACTGAGAATCATGGAAGCTTTAATTTCGTCGAAGTTGGTCATGTGATTTGATTAACATTTTTTGATAAGAGCCCTATCATACTATCAGCCCCCAGAATGAACTTATCACCCCTAGAATACTCAATATTGGTCCAAAAGACCATAACTCAATTCTTGGCGCTGGAGCGCCAAGCGGTAGGATAGGGGGTATATTTGTGTGGTAGGGTGAGTGTTAAGTTTCATTTTTAAATGCAGGATAAATGAAAGGCTACGTTCTTCTATGTAAAGAGATTCTCGAAATTTTGAAATTAATATGAAAACATATATCACCGACTGGTTTAATTGAGCTTTCTCCCAATGACATGCTCCCAGTGACATGCTCTTTCATCTCTGAGAAAATTTCAAAGAAAAATATTCTACTTCAATCTAATTTAAAATGCGTGAATGACAATAAGTTGGAACAGAATTTAACATCATTGATGTTACATCAAGGATCAGATATACCAATGAAAGGATAAATAATCGGAGTTCGGGCGCCAAAGTTTGAAGACTCATTCAGAAGACTCTGATCGTTTCTACTTTAAGGCTAGATTATGTAGGTGAATGACCAGAAATGGACAGCAAAATGGTAATGTCAAAATTGAATCGTAAAAAATGTCAGGTTTCACAGAGGAAAAGTCGGCCAGGCTACGTAATTGATTAGTAATAAAACAGGCAGTTAATCACTACAAAACGTACTTTAAAGAGAATTAACTTTTTTAAATGGGGTTGGACAATACAGGGAAAGGGTTCACGGACAAGTCAAATTCTAGATATGAGAAAAACGTCCACAACTCCCCCAAAAAGAAAATGAAAATGAGTCCGAGTATGAAATGGAATATGAAGCAAGCGCATTGGCAGAAAAAATAAAATCTCAAAATGGAGAAAGTTTCGAGAAAATAAATGCTGAAACAGAAACATTAGTTGACGTAAGAATGGGATAATTTTTGCTTTTTTGACAAGGCTGGTTCTCGGTTGGGTCAGGGTCGGTTAAGTTTGGTCAGATTTTTATCCTCGGACGGTCCGAGATGTTTTGGTATGTTGGTATTTTGGAGAGGTCTTTTTGAAACTTATAATTTGTAGGGTAAATTTATGGTCTGGGAAAAGAATCTTGTGCCCACAGAAGATGATATGAAGGAAATCGAAGAACGAGAATACGAATTTGAAGATGCTTCAGACATGTTGGCGAGATGGATTTGTAATGGCGGCGAAATAACCGACGATATTTTTGAAAAAGCTTACAAGGAAATCAATTTAATTTTTAACCGATCAAAACTGAGCCTAGCTATTGTGAGGTGCGCCTTCCCGATTGTCAACATCTCTATATTGTCCCATTCGAAATTTGGACCAAATGACCACCGAGAAGACGAACCCGACTTGAGCCGTTTTTATCGAAGTGTTTTTTTAATGGGTTATTTTTGATATTATCCTGCCACTCATGAATCATTCACGTCGACGTTCACTCAATTTCTATGTGAAAATTTCCCTTGGCCCATGCTGCAATGGGTAAATTTGCGTGAAAACCCTTATGATTACTTATACACATGTAGTTGTCTAATGGTAATTTGGATTCAGGAATTTAGAAAGCAAGGAAGTGTTACCAAAATATGGGTTGAGTTTACAACACTCTGAATCACTTAACTTAAAATCCATAGAGTAACAGTACCCTGAAAACATATCCTGGCTATACGTTTTAGAACCTTACCAAATAATTTCCGATCGCGTATTAGGGTTGGCCCATCCGCAGTAGAAAAATTTAGTCTGACTTAGAACGTGATGACTCTGTTAGATTTTCAAATTGGTAATGACTTGGTAGTGCCCAATCAGATTACGCGCAAGGATATCCAATCGGAAAACTAAAAAATGGTAAAAAAGGCTGCTCGAAATGACGAGAATATTTTGGAAAATATCCAACGTAAAACCATGATAACATCAGCACTAGGTGGAGAGTTCGATTCGGGGACGAAATTTTCCGAAGATAGATCGAGGGATTCAAAATTGAGAAGCTTCAATGCTGGTCAACCTAGTAAAATGTCAACCGGTTCAAATTCCGATTCTTTGAAAAGTTCAATCTCGGATACGACCTCGGACAGTGAAGAATCTCGTTTGATGGAGAAGAAAATTGAAGCTAATGACAAGAAGTCAGAATCTTCTGACGACTCTTCAGACTTATCCGAAGGTAAAACGCGTAGGTGTGGTTGAGAACATGATGGTGCTAGAGAGTCATTTCTTATTTGAACATTTCAAAATCATAGAAAATTGAGTTCATATTTTTTGAGTTCCCGGCCGGTTCTGATTATTTGGCCTCTAAACAACCAAATAGCGTGGGCGATGTTGGTCACGTGATTTTAGACCCCTATTTTAGAATTTTAATTTATTCTAATAATTTATCACAGTAAAAGCTGACAGGTTACATATATAGCCCGGTCTTTATCTTTCAAAAAGAGTCACTCGCCAATATTATCGTGTTAGGCAGTGTTATCTATTACGGTAGTCAAATTGATAGGACCAATAATCAGCTAATACCAAAATTGACGCATTTTTAACAAAATTGTAATTGAAATTTGACACATTTTTGGAATAATTCTCAACTATCACATGTTACAGAAACAATATAATAATTGTTTTCAAAATGTGATAACACCGTCCAGATATTATATTGAAAATCGACGGTCGATTATCGACTTGACCACAAAAAAATGAATCGTGTATTTCAGAAGAAGAAATTCAAAAAAGAAACCAGTCCGTTTTACAACCAAGGAAGATGGATCGAGACCCAGTATTTTGCAATTCTATCATTGGGTACAATTCAGTGAGAGTTAGGAAATTACGAATACGCTCGGCTATAATAATTTATCCTACATCTTTCATTCTATAGGTAATCGATATCGTTTATCAAAATTTGAAAAAAATGCCAACCAGGTGGTCAAAATCGAGATTTTCAACTTTAAACATTAAATAACCGACTGGTATACCATCGTGCCAGTCGAAAACTAGCTTTTGTATAGCAGTGTTAGTCGCATCCACAAGCCGATGACATTTTTGCGATCAACGTAGTCGAAGTACCCCGAAATGGTCATAAATTATGACCATATTATGACTCATAATATATTATTGAACTACATTCTCAGAAAAGTTCTCCCAACTGAATTGTTCATACGAATCAAGCAAATATATTTTTAAATAAGATCCATTCCCAGAAAAACGCCATTACTTCCACGCAATAGTTATCTAACGAAAGATATTCCACCGTTTAGAAATAGCGCTTTGAATGCCGAGAAAGGTGCTGGGAAATCTCGAAGGAGTGATGAGAGAAATAATGCAGAGAGTGATTTTGACGAGAAGGACGAATCATTATCTGAAGTTCAGACACTTAAACGATCAAAAAGCAAAAGACAGCTTGCTGAGGAGGTCGTCTTCTTACGGAATAATTTACGCAAATCACAGGTATCTTAAATTGGTCGATTCCAAAGATTACTTTAGATAAAAGGTTCTTCAAATGGTTCATGTCAGACTTTTTTTCTAACTTTTTTCGAATCATCTTTGCCATTAGATTGCTATTCGGATTATGGATCACTGATTAGGATTGAAGATTTTTCGGAGGAAAGTTTGAGTCGAACCATTCATTATCAAACCGTTCAAGAACCGTTCCACGGTAATTTTCGATAGCTTTTAGTTCTATTTTAAGTTCTTTTTGAGTTGTCCTCTTTGATCTGTGGGTTCTAATTATCTTTTAGCGCAAAAAAGTCGAACCGGATGAGTTAGATGAGGTTCGAAGCGAATTGAACCAAGTTAAGGCCAGGGTGTTCCATAGGGACATTTTTAAGGTCCTGTGCGGTGATTTTAAATGATAAATCATGTCAGTGTGATTTTCTCATTATATGGTTTGATTATAATTGACTGTATCTAGTATGTTGATAGTATGATGAAAATATAGTCGCCATTTGTTTTATTTGTTGAACACCCTGGTGAAGGCTGAAATGAAACGGATAAAGTCACTTTCTAGACCGTCTTCGCCGCATGCCAAAAACTCATTCACAGATTCGGATACACTAGATGGGTTAGAACAGATGCCAAGAAAAAATAGAATGTCCAACATGAACCATCGGTATGACTCACCATCAATGGATGGAAGTTCAATGACGCAGGCACAACTTGATCAAAAGACGTTTGAGATTGTCAAGGAATTCATTTTGAAATTAGATCGAATGAAATCATATTTGACCTGCGTAATTTACAAATTGGCTGGGGTGGCCATGGCGCTCGAGAGCTATGGCTCATCTGTAAATGGAATGTGTTTTAGTTCGGACAACTTTTTCCCACAGCATTGACTTTATTTGGCTCTCGAGAGATGTTCCAACAGTTTATGTTCGATCCAAGAATTTATCGGTCCCCACTGGCGCGTTTGAATTATAAACCACAAATTATAAATTAGTGACTCAACAAGAAACGAATATCGTAACAAGCGTATAATTTCAAATTAGGAATTTCTCCATTCAAATTATTTCGTCAATCATTTCGCGTTTTTGCAACTTTTAAGGCCAAAATTCTTAATTCGGAATAATCTCAAATATTCGAAAATTTTAATTTCTGATTTTTTGTATTAACCGTAGGATGCAAACTTTTCTTCAAAAAATTTCCGATGAAAACATGTCGGAAATAATTTTAAAACTTAACAGTGTAGACTACACTGTGTAGTCTAAAAAACAGATAATGTTTGAGAGTCATTTTAACGTTTTTTAATAAAAAATGACCAAATACCGGGTTTAGATAAATGAATGGCACGATATTTTCTCAATGTTTGCATGACCTAGATATTCTCGACCAACTGACGGCGGCCTCTCTCACTGAAGTCTTACTCACTCAATTCTCGTGGGTTGAGCGTGTGGGGTATATTTTTCGCAGAAAATTTCAGCTTTCATAAGAATAAAATCTGAAACCAACATAATGGCTGAAAATTTGAAAATAGGCTTGAAATGAATGAAAAAGCAAAAATTGGATTGGGCTACATCGAATTTGGCATCGTCAGCGGACATAAATGACCAGATCAACATGTTAAACTTGATTAAACATTCATCGGAAGCATTTTATTCTTTGAAAAAAGCCAATATCAACGTTGAACAGCAATCTTATAATTCATTTCAATAAAAACACTCATTTAAAAGGTTTTTATTTTAATAAATATCATTCAAATAGTTCCCAGGGAATTCATTTTAAAAAGATAGTTCCCATGGATCGTTTCACAGGGCGACGTTGAAAGCACGTTCGTCCATCGTATCGGTTTCCCGGGTTAAATTCACCAGCTGTCATTCCGCTATATTTAATAATTTTACCGGAAAAGGGTCCGAGAGTGTCGGGAGTGTCAGTGGATGTGGCACCAGGGGGAAGAAGAACTTCCGGTCCGCTGGCGTGAACAACATTTCTAATTGTTTCTCGTGTCCAGTTAATCATCACCTCATAAAGATCACCATTTTCTTTTTAGGGACTTCATAAATCAAAACGTTTCTTGACTCTCAGTCCAGAGCGAAATAAACAGTTATGAAAACCAGCCTAATGCTCTGTAATAATGATGAAATGGAACATTGCTATTTGGACTGGTACATATTTCTCCTCTTTTTTAGGAATCTTCGAATCCTCTTGATTCCTTGCTGGGTTTTGGTCAGTCAAGGTACTTATCTAACGGTCACAAGTTGTGACGAACAACTCAAAGCGATTAAGTGGATGAAGTTGAAGGATTCTTTCCTTGTGAATTCATCATTTGTACGAACATTATTAATAAGCCATTTATAATAATTAAAAACTGAATTGGGATTTCTTTGCTGGAAGGGTTTTTAATTCATGGGCTCGATCGAAACAAAGCCCCATTTTCTAGGCTCAGGCTCTAGATCAACTGGTGAGAATCTATTTAAAACCCTCGGCTGGTCATCAACATTGACTGGATTTTTATATCCAACAGGCAACCAGGTACACGATCTCTCACATTCGTTATCTGAGGTTTCATCATTGGAACAGGTCGAAAAACCATAATTTTCTTCAGAACTATTCGTCCATCGGAATGGCGAACGGCATCCGTCACGTGATTCAGCCTGGACGTCGAGTTGGCATTCTTTAGGGTGTTCATCGAGATCAAGATCAGACATTCCAAGTTCCTGTCCATAATAAATAAATGGTGTGCCAGGTAAGGTCATCAATAACTTTGAATAGGGTCGTTCTCGGGCTATCGGCATGTTAAGTAAAAACTGAGAAATTGGATGTCAATCGAACAGCCGGTTGTTTGATACGTGGATACGTCCATGGACACTTTGAAGAATAATACTAGACATTCAAGAAAGAAGAAATGGGAGAAATAGTTCATCTGTCCATTTATATCGCCCATTGTGTATGATCGTCCACTTTCAATGAACTTCCAGTGGACGTCGTCCACTATCAGAACATCTGAGAATTCAAGAGAATAACCCTAGCTGTGCAAATATTTTCGGTAAATTTTCACGCTCTTCCTCTGTCAAGTTTTCAAGTCTATTCATGTCTTAGTTATTTGTTTGTTAATAATTATTTTTGTATTCGTAACGAATAAATATATTCGCACAGCACCGTTTCAAGGTTATTTATTTGTTTAAATGTTCCGTTTTAATGTTTCTAAAAATTCTAATTTTTCGAATATTTGTGGTTTATCAGAGAAAAATCACTGGAAAATAGGCAGCTGACTCATAAGTTATGAGTCATAACGAAAACCGAACATCGGCTGTCATTAATAAAGATAAAAAACCAATTACACTGTTAAAGCTAATCCGAGATCAAAAAAAGTTAAGTTGGGTGAACGCCATTTGGAAAACACACCCCACTTTATCAAAACAACTATTGACAGAGATTTCAATAAAATCGATTTGTAAAAATATTTCCAATTAATAGGAGACATTTCCTGGACATGATGCGTTTTTCATCGTGGCTTGAAATTATCCAATTTGCAACACGCCCATCTGGCATATTTACCATCCAATCTTTCGGAAGGTTTCAACTTGATGCAGACTAGATGTCGCTAGCCAATCAAAGACGAGACTCGAGCATCATTTTGAAAACTCGCCTTGAATAAGAGTTTTTATGATATTCTGATCCAGAGTTCCGTCGAGACCTAAAGCCATCAAACCAAAATTCATTGGAAAATCAGCTTCTCGGCGATCAAAGACACCATAATATCTCATCAAATCCTTTGTTGATGTGCTCGTTGCTTCGGTAATCATCATTCTATCAACCCCAGGCTAAAAATTATTGGTAGATAAAAACTTCAATCTGAATTTAAATAACCTCAGTGGAGTAAAGATCCATGACTTCTCGTAATGACATAATGATGTCATGAAAAGCTCCAAATTCATATGTAAAATCATGGTAAAGGTTTCCCCAGTATGTTTGTCCATTTTCGGCCTCAGTTTCATTTTTGACAATTTCATTACGGAATTCGGCATTTTCTAAAATTATTTTGTCCACAATCTGACTCCACAGTGTTTTTTTAAAATTTAAGAGAGTTTTGAGAAGGTCTTTTCGGCCCTTTTTGGGTTTTTGAGTGAATTCCGTAAGTTTTTTTGGAAAATTATGATTTTGACTAACCGAGAGAATAGCCAATAGCATCAACTCGAAATCCATCAATTCCCAAATCCATCCAAAAATCTAAAATATCAACAAGTTCATCCATGACAAGAGGATTTCGGAGATTGAGATCTGGTTGAAAATTGGCAAATGCTCTTTTTATTTGAGTTCATTTTTTTATAATTTACTCTTTTCAATAAATACATATTTTATTTTAATATTTCCAAATAAGATTAACCTTACAACGGTCCGGAGTCCCGGACGGTATGTTATCTACAGGATGTCCCCTTTCCTGTAATAATACTTCTTTACAGTAGGATGATATGTCCATGCGGGAATTAGTTCAGCGTCATTTTTGCTGAAAACTGACTGCCAATTATTTGGACAAATGTTTTCCAAATGACAGCTTTTATCAGTCTTTTTTAAAATCTGACTCTTTTAGGGGTTTGTTAAGGGTGTCTCGGCCAATTTTCCTAAGTTTGTTCGACTCTAAAATCGGGTTCCAGGGTATTTTGACTATGTTGATTTCAAAATTGTGATAAGTTAAGCGCTAGGAAACCGCATTCTAGAGCTAACGATTTTTGGGCTCTGAAAAATTGGGCTCTAATCGGGTCAAATCGGGACACCCTTAATTTAAGGGCCTTCAATAAAAGACTAATTCCTGCTACAAGCTTCATTAGGCACTTGGTATTCTATAATTGATGTTCCATTTGAAGTCGAAAATGATTCTAGATCACATCCTTCTGGTATTTCGCCGTCATGCCACACGTACAAATCTCGTTGGGCCTCATCTGTGGTCGCATTAATGAAGAGCTCATTCAAATGACTTTTAAACCATATCCAAATGTTCAAATTTGAATTTCAAAAGAATGATTCATTCTGAATGAAAATGATCCAGATTTTTTTTCGAAATTTCAAATATGAGCGAATTGCCCAATTAAAAAATTCGACTTTAATTTTGATGATTTCCTGGTGTGATTCGGCACAAAGTCCATCATAAGTTTCATTCCTCGACTATGCATTTCAGTTATTAATAAAATCAAATCGTCATTTGTTCCGAATTCGTGATGCACTTTTCGATAATCAGCCACATCGTAACCGTAATCTTGCATTGGTGACTCATAAACTGGGTTAAGCCAGACAACCTACGCATATTTTAATGTCCGTGATGGAAAAGAACGTTGACATACCTTTATACCGAGATCATCGCTAAGATAATCAAGTTTATCAATGATTCCGAGAAGATCACCGACACCATCGCCGCAAATTCCTCCGGGGTTATTCTCAGGGTCGTACATTCGGTCAGGATCTTCGCAGTCTTTGAAAGATCGCGGGTATAGTTGGTAAATTGGCGAGGCTTCCCAGAAATCGAGACATGGAGATGACTTAAATAAGTATTAGTGCAGAATTGTATTAAATATTTCGACTCGTTCATGGGATCCCAGATTTTTTGACAAATCAGAAATTCGAATGGTGAATCCTACGTGAGGATACCTACCTTGGCAATAATAGTCACAGAAATACCGATCAAGGATCCAAAAGCGCATACAACCACTTGATAAAGTTTCGAAATTGATGCTGTACTGTACAGCCTGTCACATGACATGACAGCGCAGTCAATCACATGACAGCACAAAGACACAGGTTATCAATGTATCAATTTGGAAACCAGCCTAGCCATCCGATAGCACGACCAATAACCCAGCCTCGTTTTCGTGAATGAAGAAGCAGGACTTCTGCAGGCATTCCAGCATATGGTTCAGGTATGATATCATCCTCAGGACTAAAGATTTTTTCATCTTCTATCTTGATCTCTGATTGGCTGACAGACGATTTTCGAGAGGCCACAGATTCTCTTTTCTCTCCAAAACCACCAAAATCGGTTTCACCCTCGAAACCGGGATTCTCACTCATACTCGCTCAAATCAAGATTTATCTGAGTAAAGAAACTTAAGAAGTTCTAAATATGATTTTACTTGCAGAACAGCAAAGTTAAACAAAAGAAAAAAATCAAATATTTGATTTTATTCGGTCAATGGTCCTTTATATTAAAATGAAATCATCTTTGACATATAAAAGATCTTGTTTTTCGGCGACAGATATGAGACCCGTTCACTCTTGGAAATTTTTCAACCCAACGAAACAAATAAGTAGCGTGTCCAATGCCGAAAAATGCAACCTCTAAATATGGCAGAGTAGCTTAAAATCATAGTCTTGTATAAAGCAATTTTTTTACGATTTTGATCGTGAAATCGCGAAAATTTATCGTAATTGTGACGTAGTTTTCGGCTGCAACGTCCCGCAATGCTGGAAATAATGCGCCATATCAGTTGTTAGGACTGATATATATATTATAATCACCCTTCGCTAAGGAAAAGGAAGATATCTTCAGAAACATACAAGTTTCATAGGATCCTGCCCTTAACTCCCCAGTGACAATTGTCCTATTTCAGGACATTTTCCCCTTTTGGGCTAAAATGAAAACCGTTCTTACGCCGTCATGTGATGATTTCTGTAAAAAACTTTCCATCACGAAATCAAGATCATCAGTTCTAGTATTT
>SCLD01093258.1:0-12442 GCA_004367895.1 Oikopleura longicauda | reverse complement strand
CTCAAAAAAAACAAGTTACGAAAGCGTAACTTGTTTCCCAAAAAAGTTTTAGAGCAAAATGATGAGTCATGCCATATTTTCAAGGAAACAAGTTACGCTTTCGTAACTTGAATAAGCGTAACTTGTTTCCAACCCCCCTGTATTGTATTATATGCGAGTAACTGTGTGATCGGTAAGTACTCATTTAGCAAGTGCTCCACTGAGTTTCAAGTAACCGTTGCTACAGCTATTCATTATCGTTTCAAGGTATTATTGAGACATGTTCAACTGACAGTTAAGACCGAACTGTAAAAGTTCAATGACCGGAGAAATTTTCAGTCACTTCACCTTTTTGTCTCCTTCTCACTTGCATCGGCATCCAACTCAAGCACCGAGTAGTAGTACTCCATTGTCTTCCGGCGCAGTGGCAGTCTCATTGCAGTTCTCACGCGAGCCAGCATTATTTCTCTATTTTCTTCTAGCAAGGTTACATCAAGCCTGAGTCATTCGTGTCTTGTTAGACTTACTCTGAGTCACACACGAAGGTCATCGTGGTGACTCATACAAGGCTTGACTGACAGTCAAGTGTGTACAACGAGAAAGGATTTTTAGTATGAATTCATTGCAAACATGAAAGTCAAATGGTTTTCTTTCATCTTAAATTGGTTTTTCATCTTTAATTGATTTACACTAAAGAGGCTCAAAATTAAGTGCGAAGTTACAGTAACTTATATAATATGCTGGGATAGTTTGTCCCAGCAGCTGGGGTCCGGATTCTATTGAAGTAACACCCCCATTGAATGTGATAAGGATGACGATGTTAAAGCTCCCTTTACTAAACTATATGATTCCTAGCTTGTGCACTGACTTACTGAACCAAATCATCAGATTTTTTGCCGGAACTATCAAGACTGATACCGAGTATTACCGACCTCATGATAATTTGATACGCGGTATAATTGTATCATTAGCCCGGAATCAATATTCTCTAATCGAAGTTTATAGGTAAAAACCAGAATATTTTTATGCAGGATAAAAAATGTAGAGTTGCATACTGAGGCTCACTTTTCACCGCCAAAACACAATTTGGGTACTTTATTTAGAGGTTATATTTCTTGATATACTTTGAGCATTGCATGTCAACAAACAGCTTATTGCGCAGTTTGTTCAGTTGATTATTTTTCTTTGACGAAAAGTTCAGCTGTTTCTCCTCTGGCTTGTTACATGCCTTTGTGTAAATCTGCATCCAGCGATCGAACCCGAGGAAGATCTGTTGGATTGCCAGGCACGGGTCGTCTTGATTGTAGCGCTCGCCGCCTTCTTGCGAAGCCTGAATTTACTAAGTTAGTAATTGAACTAGACGTTTACTCTTCTCACCTGATACTCTTGCCAGTCCCAGTGGGCGGGGAATTGGCAATCGTGATTGTCCATCAGCTTGTGTCGCTGCTGCTTTGATTTGGCAATCACAATGGACGTTTTCTTGTTGACACGTCCATACAATTTCGAGTCCTCGCCCCAGCCGGCCGCGGAGACCACTTCGAGCACTTTCGAGCGGAGTGCATTCAATCGAGTCTCTGGATCGTCGGATTTGGCGCTGACGGCGGTGGCGGCGACGATTAGTGAGGTGAGCTTCATTTTTTATAATTTCGGTTCTCTACTCGGCAATTGAATAAGAGTGAGCTCGGGTTGACGGTGAGGTTGGAATCGAGCTTGATTATATGCACCACCAAGCCACGCTTATTGCGCCACCTGTCGAGCCTTGAACTACTCGCGATTAATATGCAAAACACAGAAGCAAGTCATGAGTGTAAATACGTGTGTGTGCAAAAGAACTCCAAACAGGTCACTGCGGCTGAACCTCGTGATATGCAGCGAAATGACTGTGGTATTTATGGATAAACAATCACCATATATACACATTGCTCGCCTCTCGACGAAAGTGGGTCCAAACACACACAGTGTCAGATCACGGTGCCGGATGCATGGTTTAGAACGACGCATAGATTCGACGCCCATAACACATACAGTGGGGTTCGAATAGAGTTCCGCTTAATAGAGTTCCGAAAGTGGAACTTTATTAATCGTAAAGGCCTTTGATTCATGATTTTTTACAAAACTTATGTCGCGCATAATGGACTCCGCTGCGTTAAGGAAACACGCCGGAAGTTGAATGTCGTAACGTGACTTTGACCATGATGGGTACTTTTGGTTGTTTTTCAATTTCCAAGTTTACTCCAAGTGATGAGAGTGATCTGATTCACCACCGATAGCTATTAGTGTATATTCATTGGTGAATCTATAATGATAAAGCGTCACTCAAGTCAAATGATTATGACTGTGTCAATATTTGTATATGTTGTTCCAAATGTCGTCCTGCATAGCGACACTATCATTAGCATTTAGTAGTAACGCAGCTAAAAAGAGACTCTAAATATAAACGTAAGTATATATCGATACACATTATGGAGCGTTTTAGACAAAGTTCATCTACATGTACTACGATCTGCCCAATGTTTAATGCTGTGGCTACAAAAGCATGCACAGGCATGCACCGCACGGGACAAGGACTAAACTATTTTAGTAAAGGGATAACATCATTATCAAACAATGGGCAACATACTGTGGAGCATACTAAACATTTTTGTTCTCTTGTTCGTCGCCTGGCCCGTTGCATTCTTTTGCTGTGGTTTTTACATTACGATCTCGCCCTTTGGCGCCTGTATAAGTGAGTTGAACTTGTTATTTCGGCTAGAAATTAATATTGTGTGTCATTTTCAGGCGGATGTGACAAGATAAGCGACTTCTTTCTGAAGGGCATGCAATGGCCAAGGGGAGTCGGCGGCGCAATTGCCAATGGTGATTCTTCACTGGGTTGTTGAGATGAAATAAACCAATTTTTGATACGACAATTGATTCTTAATTTATTGTCTTATGTGCGTCAATGAAATAATGAGTTGATCAAAAGATAAGATGGCGGCCAGCGTGTAGGAGGCACTTCATCCCACGATAAATGTATTGTAAGGGGGAGCCACACGCATACATATCATGATGGCCCGGTCCAAGTTTAATGACGCGTCGTTGTAAATTACGTGGAACGTTCCAGGTTGACATCCAGCTTGAGCAATAACCAAATTGAAAATACAACAGACATCGGATGCCCATTTCGTTGTCGAGATGATTCAATTACCATGTCTGTTAATAAACGCGATTTTAACGGATGTGATACTTGTGGCAATGGCAGTTGACGTCGAACTGCATTACTGTATTTAGCGTCAACACAAGTGTTTCGCGAAGTGCGTCACATGTAGAGTGATTCAAGAACTATGTGCGTGTTTGCGAATCCGGCCTCCTATTAGACTTTCAAAGCTACGTTACTTTGATAATTGTTGTCTATGAGAGTTTCATGAACTCTTGTCTTTCTGGACTGTATGTTCGGCGTGAAGCGTATTTTACTATTTTCGAGATAAGCCGTTGAGATAGTCTGTTACAGTGGCTTTGAGTCAGAGTCTTTGACAATGTGTCTGTGACACTTAGACGAGCACCATTGTTACCAGGCTATGAAGAAAAACCATGCTATGTACCACAGCCTATGGGTCCAGCCAGAATGCGTTCACCTGTTTTAGTGTCGTATAAAATAGACAGTAAAATACCTTTCAAGGTCGGTCAACAAGTTCTGATTTTGTGTGAAGAACGCAGCGCCCAGGGCTATGAGTCTATTATTAGTTTGAAGCCCTTGCTTTTAGACAAGCGCTTAAATGAGACTAAAGGGGAAACTTTGAGTAAGTAGGGCAACTCGGAAGCGTTATTACGGTACAACACGTAGTTGGACAAATGGAAATCAGCATGCATAAAATTAAGTTATATTTATACTCTCGTCGTCAAACAAAAGTGTGAGTTTTATCTTTTTCATTGTCTCAGAACACACACGCAAACGATGAGAGCAATTACAATTGAAGCAAGTGTGAAAGGCAGACGTCTAAATGTTCGTGAAGGGGCAGCAAGGGTCGACGTATTCTTCTGAAGTGTGTGACACATGTACAGTCCATATGTATGTTACACACTTTGCTCTGTTGAACCAGCGCTATGCTTGTATAATTTACGCATAGACTAACCCAGGCCCTGGCCCCTAGGGGCCCGTCGCGTCAAGACTTAGGTCGCCCTTTGTTTTGACGCCTTTTCCCTGTCTGTTACAAAACAAAATACTAGGCAGGCGTGTGATGAGAGAAGAAGAAGTATAGACTATAGCATGTTTACGCAGGGCGAAAAGCGACACTGTCTAAACTTTAAAAAATAGGTCAGCGCCCACTTTAAGGGTCAAGTTTATTCAGTTCATATGACTCAGCCAATGGGCACTAAGGGCTGTCGTTTTTCTTTTCACTCACGTACGGGTATAGCCAGACGGGTCAGTAAAGAGACAGAGAGAGAGAACTAACTATAGCAGAAACAAGATCGTAACGAGACAATTACAAACAAAACACACTTCTGTTTGGACACTGAATAATATGTCTATATTTTCGGTGGTGTTTACTGTAAATGGGTTAGTAGCCTCGCTCTGAAAATAAGCGAATGAACGACGCGCTGTTTGAATACGTGACAAACTGGAGTTCCGTAAAAGAGTTCGACGCTAAAAATTAGACAGAAGAGAGAGAAGCAGATTGGAGAGGCCGAATACAAAAGAGACAAGTTTGAAATTCTGCCAGACTGAATGGGTTGTAATTGAGAGAAACATTTTGATTGAAAGAAAAAAATCGCTTCTATTTTGTCGACGACGATAAAGAGAGAACAAAAATATAGAACTATACGATGAGGTCAACACAATAACTGTTTACCCTAATAATTTTTTTTCTGATTGTGTGAATGTCTAAATGTCTACATAATCTTCCCATCAACCAACATATTCAGAGAGTGGAGAAGAGAAAGAAAGGGGCTGAGAATGACAGCGTCTTAGATCGAGTCAACCCAAATCATTCGAGCAAAATCATGCAAAATAGAGAAACCGCAATTGTGCCCTACTTGTCGCCAACGTCGGACGATGACACAGCCTCAGCATCAACTGCCACACGCGCCATGTGCCCTGATCCAGAGAGTGAATATGTGCTGCCAAATGAGTATACGCCTAAAGGTCGTAACTGTCGCGCCAAGCTGATGCGAAAGCTCATGGAATTGCGGGTGACGGCCAACGACAACAGTTTCGAGGAGAAAGCCATCTCGGCCCTGTTGAGGCGTCTCAGGTACGGTGAGGGAGTGAGAGCACTGAGCTCACGTAGTAGAGTAGCTTTAGTCGTGTGTCTGATCAAGTGATGTTTTTCACATTTCTATACTCATATTTTTAAAATCTAGACGAACTCAAAACTCGTCCAACTACTCGAAGTTGTTGAAGGCATTGGAGAAGAAATCATACAGTACGGATTGTGTCCTTATTCCCAAATCACTGGACGGTCGGATACAAGGTTCGTATTCCAAAGTTCGTTTTTGCCCCATTTTGGGCTTAATGTTACCACTTCAGTTGACAAAAGAAAAGCTTATCCCCATCTTCTATATAGCAAAATATGGCGTTGGAATCACATAACAGGCAATGAGTTCATGCGATATATTTAAGTGAAAACTACTAAATATAGATTTGAACTTAATACTTACATATACAGTGCAGATGTGAGTCTTCAGTTCAAATCAATCGATACAGTGATTGTTACCCACAATTCCATAAGTGACGTAGGCACTTTAGACGCGGAAATTTCATAACTTTTTTTGTCATCAACATTAAACAAGTATCAACTTCAAACACTCAAAAAGCATATACAGGGAGGTTGGAATAGAGTTCCGCGGAATAGAGTTCCGAAAGCGGAACTTTATTCCTTCAAAAGCCCTATGACTCATCACTTTTCCAGCCAGGCTTCTCTAGTCAAATTTACCGGTGATCCGACAATTTCGCCAAAATTTTGACGTTTTTGACATCGGACAAACTTCTCAATAGCAAAATCGGAATCTACAGGTCCGATTTAGTTACTGGCCATCTTATAAGCTGTCTAGTAGCCTTTTTTTAACCGGCTTTTATGTCCCTAAGCAACATTGAGCTGCGAAGGAATAGAGTTCCGAAAGCGGAAATTTATTCCTCGAAAATCCTTAATTTTCATCATTTTTTTCAAACCAAAAGCGGAACTCTATTCCAACCCCCCTGTATATGACGTGTTCACTGTGACGTGTCTATGTCACATAGTGGATACTACTTACTGAGAAATTAAATTAAAATCGGACAAACAAGATAACACCGCAATGATCTCATTATAAAAGTACATACTGAATTGATTGGCCTGTGTAAATGGGCATTTGCGAATCAACTACAAAAGATTTGCGTCAACCCGTACCACTACATGCTCAAGGTTGGCTTCGCCTGGCGTTGTCTGTGTGCACGATTGAACTAATCACGCGATGTTCAGAGTGAATACCAGGTCATTCGCGATGATCCAGTCGAGTACAAGCGCTTTTGCGAGACTTACGTACCCGGTGATGAAGGCCCCATCTCGTCCGATGCGAGGACAAGTGACAGTGAAAGTGAAAGCGAGCCCGTATCGAGTAATAAACCCACAGAACAGTTCTCAGATGGTGAAGGGGAAGTGAAGGCCAGGTGAGTGTCTTGACGATAATGTGATTGTGATATTGTTGCAGCAATGCAAAAGTGTCAACAGCAACGCCGTGGTTGCGCAGGATCGAGGCCTCCGACCACATGCGACCAATTAAAATACCGGTCATCAAGGACATTGGCGACGTTTATCTGGAGCAGGGCGAAACGGGCGTCAATGAGTGCGAGAAGAGCTGGCTCCACATCAAGTATTATGAGGCACATCCCGGGGTTAAAAACCAAAGTTAACTTTAACTCGACTTTCTTCGTTTTCTGTGTTTCTTTTTAACCCCGAACAATAAGGAAAATCTGCCATACGGAAACACGGTCTATGCCAAACGCAGCCAGGTGAAAATTGTGAATGATCGGATGCAGAAGGAGAAGAAGCGAAATGAGGAGTCAATTGAGTCAACGGTTGATATCTTCAACATTCACACAATTGTGAACACCTCGCGATGCATAGGTATACACCAGTCAGTTTACAACTTTGCGAATATTTATCCTTATTTATTTGAAGATGCGGCACAGATTCGCGATAAACTGAGCGATGTCGACTGTATACTCGTCGAAACAGATCTGACGAAGAGTGAAAACGTCATCTACATTCGCAATTTCACCGATGAGCCCATCTTCGTTGAATCGCCCTCGGTCAGCCTCAAAACGGGCGAGCGCATCATCAAAATCCCGCCGAAAATGAGAGTCCCAATCTTTAGCCATCTCGAGTTTTTGCTCGAGTTGGAGAAGTCAAGCAAATTTGGCATGAGCGGCCTCTATGATTTGAAACACAATTGCGCCTTGCGCGTTCATCTTGGTAATCCATGCGATAAGTATGATCAAGGAGAGCGGATAACAAAATTAATTTTAAAAATGTATTATTATTAATTTTAAAATTCTTATCCCTTTAAAAAGTACGATTCAATCACGTGTGGATTGAGTTGAAGGTGACCAAGCCACTGTGCATGCTTGATCAACGATTAAAAAACGCTAATTTTATTTGAAATTGAAGAGTCAGCAATTGACAGAGAGAGATCAGTATATGTAAATTGTTCATTATTATACTGAATTGACCGACAAAACCTTACGTCACACACACAGTTTCACTGCCGTTAAATAACAAGTTCCCAGTTTAATAATAAAGTCATGCAAGTTCAATAACAACAGTCCAAAAACAAGGCTCACTCACTCTGCACTTGTCAGACACCTGTTTTCTCAGTCAGTTCTCAGATCGTTATTATGCGGACAATTTGAAACACGATCGAGTTCAAGCGATTCTACTTTAATTTGTCGGAGTTTAGCTTTTTTATTTGCGCTGAAATATACGCTCATTATCCATGAGGGTGCTGAAAAGGCGCGAGTTCTCCTCGTGGACAACGGCGGCATCGAATCGTTTATCACCAGCATACGTTTTTGACGCTGGCCAAATGGCGCGATTGATCGTGTCAAGGAGTGGCACCAAGTGCGCCTGTGCCCAGATGAGTGGTTCGTGCATTAACCAGCCTGGTGAGTGACCATTACCATCGCCGACGCTTTTCAACGCTTGTGGCATCCACTCGGCTGCAGTTGGATAGATTGTGGCGCCCATTGGAACAAACATTTCCGCCATTTTGTGCCATCCTGTCCCCTGGGTCATTGGCGAGGCGATGAACTGGGGATGAAAAGCATGGAAGAGAATGCCCGAGTACTCGAAGGGAAATTGATTTTGTAGTGAGCGTGACAATTGAAGTACGTAACTCTTTGTCGCGCCATAAGCGGGCATCACTGGCTGTGGGCTCATCGCCGAGGCAGACGCCATCACCATGACGAGTCCATTGCGTCGACGAACCATCTGGGGCAGGACCGCACGATAAAGAAGGACTTGGTTTTGACAGTGATAAATAAGGATTAAAAGACGAAGTTACCTGGCACAGTTGAATTGATGTCGTTCATCGACACCAGTTCCTTGTGTGTATTGTTATTGAACATGAAGACTTTATACTCGGCTTTTTAAAGGGGGTTTGATGAAAATGTCACTAGCTTGATTGATGCAAAATAAATCCCACCTAGTTCCTATGCCGGCGCAATTAAACAGAATGCCAATCTTGAGCGCGTCAATCTCATCGCACAGGTCCTTGTAGTTGTTCTCATTGATCACCAGCTGACGCAAGTCAAGTGTTTTCGTTTTGACATCAATATTGACGTACTTCTGCTTCAATTCTGCCGCCGTTTCCGCTAACAACGTTGCATTATGATCGAACAGCCACAAGTTAATGCCCCTTGCGCCCAACTCATTCGCCATTGCCTTGCCAATGCCACCAGCGCCACCAGTAATAAGTGCATAGCCCCCGTCGGCATAGGCAACGAAATCGGCATTAGCCGGGCGCCAGTACATTCGGCATAGGCTAATCACTTTCGCCACTCGCCATAAAAGCCAGAGACAAAAGACAAGACCAAGTTTCTCAAGATCGTTCATTTTGGGTCGTTTTACGTGTTTGTTTGATTAATGATACGTTTACTGTGCTTTTTTATTTGCTTTCAGATCACAAAACTTTACAACTTAGATGCTCAGTTGATCTCTCGACACCACAACACCAAGTGGTGCCGTCTTGGTGGTGTAATTTGGTGTAATTCAATTTAACACTTAACTACACTTATTATGGTGCCATGGCCACTTTTTGCGACGTCAGTCGCCCTGATTACACTAAGCTACATAAAGTCCATACTGTATGGCCAATTATGGCCATTTATGTCTGAGCAATTTGTGTTTTTACATTTGCAGGAAAACGGCCATACTTTGGTTTCATCACCTTGGATTAAAGATGCACTTATTTTCATGAGTAAAACAATACAGACCACAGTTTGAGAATGAGGAAGCGCCACATTTCCTTTAAAGGATCTCTAATTGTACTTAAATTTCATCACTGCAAAAAGTACGGGTTGACTTGGATGACGCTGACGTGTTCCACCATCGAGTCTGGTTTGTGATTAGTGTACATGTGCATGTCGACAAATAAACTGTGACTGAAGCTAGCCGGGCAAATTGAGCACTTAAATTAAATTCCTAATTTACTAAACTGTCAATAAAATGGCCTTACCTTGTACTTATGGTCGTTCGTGCTGCACAACGGCAGATGTTGATGCAAATACTCGATCTTGTCAAATTCAATGCCACATTTTAAACAAATATGTGTCATTTTCCCCACGTCTCCGTCTGCGTCTGTCTCAGCCACAAAGTTCGGTCTCAGCCACTAGCTCTGAGGAGCACCGAGGAAGAAACATTGACTTAAATAATGGACGATAAACATTTTATCATGCTTGAACATATGTTTCCTATAAAGGCTAGAGAATTTAAAAAACAAAATCTTTTACTTCTAACTTAACCCTGTGTATCAACTTGGAGGAAACAAGATTTTAGGTCAGTTTTAATAGACATTTGTTCAACATAAAACAACCATGTTAAATTACAGTGATAAAGCGGATAGTTGAATTATCCTCTCAGCCGCTGAGACTCAGCGGGCGCTTTTTTGGCTGGTGCCTTTTTGACGGGCGCCTTTTGCACCGTACGCTGTTGGCGCTATCCTCGTGGTCCCCTTCTTCGTTGCTGGCTTCTTGGTGACTCTTCTTCGCTTCTTTTCAGACTGAAAAGAATCTGAAAATCGACTTGTAGTCTCTTTGAGTTCGAGTTCTTTTGTGCTTTTCATTTTGTTGATGAAGTATGAATTGAGACATACTGTAACACACACAATAACGAGCAGTACGATCCAGGCAAGGTTTACACAGTTTCTCATCACTGCTCGTGTTTCTTTTGCGCTTACAGATTCGACAACTCTTGAGGGAGTCGGTTGCGATTGGTCATTTGTGTGTATCAATGTTGGAGCAGAAAACGTTGACGTATCATCATGAGATTTTTATTTATAAGCATGTACTTCTTGCTCTGACTAAGACCGCTACAAAGCTCAATTCTCGACATTTGTCCTAGGGGCAATTTTACAGCGAATTCAATAAACACGAGAATCTTAAAAGTGCTGCGAAATCGCCTCTTGAAAATCGGGCTTTGTAGCGGCCTTAGTTAGAGCAAGAAGTAACTGCTCCTAAAATTTCATGATGATACACGTACGTCAACGTTTTGTGCTCCAACATTAATTTAATACAGCATTTCGCAGCATTTTACGATTTTAATGATTGTTTTAATTGCTCTAAAAACGCCCTCGCGACAAGTTTTGACAAAGTAGAGACAAAAATAGTAACAAAACTCTTTAAAAAATTCTAGATAAATACTAAACTGAAAAACAACTCCAGCGTCAAACTCGACTATAAAAGGCGGTCAATAATTAACACTGAAATCGAACTTAAACTCGAATCAAATCGCCGGGCCTAAATAAGCCCTAGAAAGCACTCCGAGGCTCACTTTGGCTAAGCAATATGTGTGATGTGGCTATGAATCCTAGCCATTTATGATCTTGCCAACTCAAGATCGATAACTCCAAAAATCCACAGTGTCAATAATCCACAGCGGGTGTGTCCTCTGCAACAAACACTTCCTTATGCCCATTCTGCATTTTACACTGCCCTGCAAAATATCAGAAAGTGGTCACTGTGTCCGGGGCTACTGCCCCGAAATTTACTCAATTAGCAAAGCACAATTTTTACTAAACAATTATTCGGATTATATGTTCAGAGGGGGAGAGTGAGAGAGATATAACAGAAAATAAGAAGCTAGCTTGTAGTAAGTTGCACATTAATAGTTCCACTTCATGAAGACGGAAAACGAGTTGTTTGACAGATCGGCCTGTTCCCGGATTAAATTGTACCCGGCCAGACGCATAAAATCAGCGCAATGCTTTTGAACGGTCAGTGTCTAAAATACATGAATTATAAAAGTTAATATTTTAAAAATTACATTCTCAAGCGAGATCGACTTCCTCCATGCGGTCATCGTCGCCGTTGAATTGCGCCTAGTCGAATAAGTCCCACCACTGTCGGCTGTTGATACACGTGTGCTCTTTTCAATCCAACGGCTCAGCTCGTTTGGAATCGATTGCCCAATAAACTCGTAGATTGAATGGGCGGTTGCCATTGGATCCGAGGACATGTCCTCATAACGCAGGAAGAATAATGTCTTGTCTTTCACTTTTTGAACGGCCTGGTAATAGTATTTGCATGTTTTCTTAATCTACAAAAATTTATTGTTTATAACTTGATTTGTCCGGACAAGCTCACCGTTTCAATTGCACTCCCAGTATTCTTGAAAATTTTATTTCGCGAGACGAAAATGCCACGCGGATCGCGAAACAGAACAATTGTCTTCACATTCTCGACCCGACTGGTCAGCTGCTCTATTGCGTTCAAATCGCAATAGCGAATCACTTTTAACGCCGTTATGGGACGCTCGCGACACAGGTCATTCATTGTTTGACGATTGATGGGTTGACATGTGATGCAACGTGGTACGGTTTTGCCCGACAATTTCACCGTTGTGTCTGCGTCGCCATCACATAGGGCCTCATCACAAGCCCAGCGATGGACCCAGCGGAAGCAGAGATTACTCTCCGAACATCTTCCGTGATATGGCGAAGGTTCTTGTACAGCTCCATCAGGCATATTCCGGCTTGTCGTGCCACCATAGGAAAAGACTCTACTCGTCTCGTTCTGCTCAACGGATCTATACACGACTGGAAAAGTGCAGTTGAACAAGGATGACAGGTATGCATTTTTTTCCGACCACAACTAGGGTAGGCACGGGATTTTTAAAATTTGGTTAGGTTCTTCAATTGAGCTGAAACTTTGACACGGTGTCTATCACACCTGTATCATCTATAAACAGCAATTCTTTGCCGTGCCTACCCTAACCACAACCCATCGCACTGA
>SCLD01093247.1:0-12442 GCA_004367895.1 Oikopleura longicauda | reverse complement strand
AGCTATTCGCAGCCAACGTCGCGAGATTGATCACGTTTTGGATAAAGTAAACGATGAATTGTTACACGAGGAAAAGGTCATCGCCGAGGCAAAACGCATTCTGGCTGTGGTAAGTCCTTCACCCTTTTGCCTAATTCCATAAGGTCTAATCCTTGTTTATTCATTCCCTTCTTGCATGAAATAAGGCTCAGATGCGAAACTGATGTCACACTATTTTTAAGGTGGGAATGTGAGCCAAGTACAAGTGCTCCAAAACACCAAATCCAATAACTCACTAGGCCCATGTTCTAAACGTCGGGTTCAATCCAAAAAACGAGCCGTAACTGAGCCGTGTTTGTCAAATAACCTGTTGTGTTGTAGCGCTCACAAGAAGCATTCGATCATTTGATGAAGCTGAAGGGGGCACGTGAAGCGCTCGCTGCTGATTTGGGCGGAAAGTATCAAGCCATTGATGTTGACTCTAATGCACTTGGGATAAACGAACAATCGTCCGGTTTAAGGAAACGATTTATTCGATTTACCAATATCCAATTCTAGGTTAATCATTTTCAACATGAAGTTCAATTTGAAACGTTTTGATTTTTTAAGTCTCGTTATTTTCTTATCTTTATATTCAATCAAACGGACTGTCTCGGAGAATTATAGTTTTAGGTGTATAAAGTTCAGTTACGCCGAATTTAAATCCTTCAAAACTGGACTTATGTGAACATCACGTAGCTTACCCTTTAGGTCGACCAAGAAACAAGTGTAAAAAACCACAGTCGAACCACGGTATTTCCCATTATATATATAATTTATAACATCAGCAAGCTAACCTCATTATTGTTTTACACCAATGGAAAAGCTTGCCGTTCCAATCACACGATAACTGCCTAATCAACAATATATAACCCTCTAAAATCGTCGTCATAAGTTACATCAAAGACTTATCGCAAGTCGCGCTGGGCAACTCCGATCCGGCCGCGTGGAATGCGTTTTCGCAAACAAACCGTGACAATATGGAGCAAATGATAGCAGCCTCGATCCAATTGCGTGATTTGATCGAGACCGACATTCAGAATACGGCAAACGATTTAGAAGCGCAGCGATTGGCAACGAATTATGCCTTTAGAAACCGTATACACGAGGTATGGAGCAAAAATTGTAAAATTGGTAATATACACCAAGTGTCAAAAGCTTTTATTGTGCCAACCCCTATGTGGTTGGCTTTTAGAGAGTACGTTGTAGTTAGTTAGTGACGTTGACACGCGGTCAGTGGTGTTATGATCACCAATATGACCAATGCACATTCATAACACCTTCAAGGATCAACGTCACTCAAACGGCCACGAACACTTGACTAGTTCAGGGCCCATGGCATAAATTACAAACGGTACATGACTACATTTCCTATTTTGTTTAGCGCGTTTCACCAAGTACAATTTGGCTCAACTTTGGTAGCCATTCCCCCCAACTGTATAAATAACATCAACTCTAAACAAAATAACGGACATGCTCAGTGGTGGATAAATCATGACGACGAGGGGATTATCCACAAAAGGACATTATCCGGCCGGTCTAGGTTTAGGGCTCGGTTAATCTATTTGCGCGGAAATAACTGTTACACTATTCGTTGCTTTTGGTAACAAACAGCCAAATAAACCATTGGTTCCTTTTTAGAGCTTTTACTAGTTATTGAACGTAAATCGTGAGATACTCGAAGGGTTGAACCGTCCTGTATGTATTTATTATATTGTAAATGCGTCGATTAAACACACCCTAGTACAATGTCTACAAACTCCAAAATAAGTACTTCTTTCCGCTCTTGGTTCTCTTTTTTCAGAGGGCGACAGGACCGCGCCCGCCCCTTTGTTCACTGGAAATCCTTGTCCTGTCCAAGTTAGAATTTTTGTTTCAGTTTGAACAAGCCAAGTCGGAGCTCATCTGGCAACAGGATCGTACCAACGAGGAGCTGGCCGAGATTGAGGCCGAAATCCGCGGCATTGAGAAGGCAATTGCCGACAAGGCAGGCCCGTTAAAAGTGGCCTACACACGTTTGGAATTGCGAAAGGAACGACCTGGTATTGAAAACTGTACGTACAGATAAGATCTCAGATGTGCTCCGCTGTGTGCGGATTTGTTGCTTTTTTGGCAGAACTTGGAATCTCTGTTTTCACTCTTCACTAATACTGATCTTTTTCATCTCGGCGTATAGGCAAGGATGCGCCCGCACTTGGCCTGCACGATGAAATCCGCACGCTTGAACAGTCACTAGACGAGCTGCGCGGTCGATTAGCGACCGCTCATGAAGCCCGAGACAGGTTTGGCCCTCGCTGTTTAGGGGTGCTCCCGTGTTTCAATGTGTGTATTTAGACTGGCGAAAACACTGGCGACGATTGGCCACGATTTGGATCTGAAGGTGAACTCGCTCAATTTGGACAATCAATCCATGGATGTTCGAAAGAAGTTGACAGTTCCGTTGGCACGGACGGCGATGATCGAGGCAACAAAAGACACATTCTCGCGGGCGTTGTAACTATGTAATTCATTTGAACAATATACACAGAATCGTAACATTTTATCCTTGTTTTGGTGCATAAGCACAGCTTTGTGCTGGTTCAACTCAAAATGTAAATGATAACAGTGTGTTTGATTAAAACGGGGCTCTCGTGGATCGATTCGACGACGTCAGTCGCTTTTTGTAGTTAGTTGAGCATAAGTGAAAGCTTAACTAGCGGGTTCGGACCTTATAATTTTCTTTAAAGAAAAGAAAAAGAGTCGAGATGACCTCGACTAATGCCGAGCGATGAGTCGATTGAAGACAGGGTCGCCGTGATCCCCAAGATCTGGCCAACACCCTTACTCTTGTCGTTTCAACATCGCCTGTTTCGATCACTGGACGCGAAATGAAGTGAAGAACAAACTCATCTGTTTGCCGAATGCCAACTGATTGGAACTTGGAGGGGGTGGAGTTCGCCAAAAACGCCAAAATAAGTCGTCATAACTCAATTCCAAAGTTTAGATTGAAAAACCACATCATGCTATTATATATGGACCCAGGGTAATAATCGACCCACAATTACTATCACGATGCCGACGCCCCCAACGTTAATTTGGTTTTGTTGCAAATTTGTCGCAAACTGCTTGGAACCGCACATTTAGTCATATTGTGGTCGATAACAATACTTTCACGCTCATTATGGGCCACTATGACCTGATTCCCCGTGATAATCAATGTGTGATGTGTAAAGCGCCCCATAATCAGTGAATCAGTATAATTTAGTCAGGTTGGCTCGTATGTTTATGTAAAAACACTAAATATACAAATTTTGTCACATGTGTAATGGCGTACTCCACAAGTTAAGTCAAGAGACGACAGCCGTACTGACGCAAAGCGCTACAGGGAGAAGGAGATTTATAGGAAAACGACTTGAAACGGAAGCTGTCACTTTGCTTAGGCGACTATTTTGCGGTTGAAACATTTTGTGGCAGGCAGAGCGGTTTTTATATCGGCCAGGTCTGGCTTGCAAGAGAAGCGAGGGCCCTAAATTTTCGTGGTCTAATCTGTTTTTAGAAACAAGGCTACACGAAGTACCGCTGGTAGTACACTTGTGCATGTTACGATGGGGAGCATACTTTGGAAGGTTGATGAGCAGCGTTGATTGATGTAAAATCAAGTTCAATCATCACATGAGGCCCAGCATGATGCTCTGGTCAAGCCCACCCTCTTGAGCTCAATTTATCATGTATCAATGCTGCATCGAAATGGTACACTCTCTCAGGCTTGTGGCGAGGCAAGTTCTATTAGGTTATTAGAATACGTGATCTATAAACGTAATTACATGTCCATCTTATATGCTCTAAGTTTACCATCTAAACTGGATTAGCCTGTCTCCAATGTTTAAATCATCAATCGGGCCGGATCCTTTGATCAACGCGCGCGATACAACCTTAAAGTACTATGGCGGCCCATGGTTGATGTAATCTTAATATAATCCACATTTCTAATGTCAGAACCTGTTTCACAAGTAAAGTAGAGTCAAATAAAGTGAAAATGTTGTTTAGCCCAAGTGGAATCCGTTCTTATACTTACTACTTACTCCCAAAATTAGATTTACGTATCATGTTCAGTAGCCTGGTTGCCCCTCATGTTCAATGTAAAAATAGCAAACGTAACCAAAAGTGACAACCACAATCGCAGCGCCATGATTTTCAGCAGTGAAAAAAGTGTTCAACATTGTGAGCGGTAGCGTGGTAGTAATAGGCCTGAGAAATGGTGTCATTCCTTACTATCCCGGTTTAGAACATTGGTTTCTACACTCCCGACACATCCGAGTGCCTTCAGCTGCGCACTGCTCCAGTCGAACATGCAATAAAAGCCGATTGGCATATCGCACAAGTTTGGTGTGACCCTCTTTTTTACTTGCCGAAACGTGTTATCGCGGCATTATACGCGTCAAACTGAAGTAGGGCATTATGTAAATGTTCGCACCCAGCCCCATGCCGTAACATATACGCAGATATGGACGTCGATTACAGTCACTAAACTCATTATCGATAACGGTTTAGAGAAGCAGAGAGAGACACAGAAAAACTGTGAGTTGAAAAGCAAAAAACGTTTTGACCCCAGATCTCGACACGGCTCGATAAGAGTCATCAAGGATTTATTAAACTTGCCAACAGTGTACTGCTCCTGTCTTGCTCCTTCGCCGGATTTTGCGTTATAATAAAAGACACACACATTTTTTTGTGAAAATAACTCTGGCCATTCCGAAAACGTTACAAAAGCAAAAAGGCCAAAGAGTTAGAAGTGTATTTGCAAAGCGTGGTGGTGGAAAGTCTTTTCGTCTTTCCAAATGTTTTTTACGGTTCGAAGAGAGATCGAAGCGGTCAAGTGAGATTACAGACACAGTTTTTCTTTTCTGTTTGAACTTTATCAATTTTTTGTTTTCTTCAAGTATTTATACGTCCTGTGTCCAGTCTTCCTCATCTTTTCCGTCTTCACTCACATCAAAATGGGCTGAATAGGGGTCTTTTGGGTGGATCTTCGTCGCGGGAACTTTATCAACGTGCAGTTCATGTGGTCATATTATTTTGTACAAATTAAGCAGCTGGCTAAACCAGTGCGGTTGTTTAAAGGAGATTTTTTAAAGGAGAGTCACCATTTTCAAAAAACAAAAATAGGTAAAGCTGTCAAGCGTATCAAGCAACGTACAATGCCGTTTGTGCCGTTTTCTGGGGGCGGTGGGCAATGTGTGTTTATACGTGCTCTTGACTCAGGTGATTTTTGAACTGTACGGTTCTTTCAAATGCGATGTAGTCGAGTGTTGTGGCGGCTGTCCTTGTGTACCTTCATTTCGCGCGTTTTAAAATCGTTCAGCTCGCACCGTATCGAAAGCTGAAGTGATGCAGTTTTTTGATTAGTGCCTCCTAAAGGTCATTCAGCGCTAAAATGCATATAATGCCAAAACAAAAGCTTTCGTCAATCGGCGTGTTTGAGTCGTTTTCGCTGCAATGTCTACAATATCCAACGCGGGGGAGATATCTCGTGTGTGCGTGTTTGAAACATCGTGTTTCTCGACACCTCATTTTAATCCGCCAAATTGCCGATTCGCCAGGGATTAATGTCCGACGCTTGACTAACAGTTTAGAATGCGTTTGGCGTTGTGTGAGCTCGCCCGTGATTTTGCATTTTAAATTACGACTGTCGATGATGAAGATGACTTTTTTCGCCCCTTGCGCCAGCCCTCAAAACCCGCGAAACCTCGTACGCCAATGCGGTATTTCCTGGCTCAGTAGTAACTGCTCAAGTATAGACTATGACATGTTTTTTGATTAGATACGGATTCTAATACAGACTTTCAGAAAAAAGAGACCCACTCGTAGTGTGTGGTGGTAGTGGTGGTGGTGGTAAGGGAATACACCACTTTAGTGTTGGACCTAAAAGTGCCGTGTGTGTGTGCGTATCAGTGAGCGATGGGAGCAAATGTAAATCTGTTTATCTGGGAAATGAAATATTGTACACACGTTAATCGTACTTTTGGCATCAAAGCGCCACACCAGAGTAGTGCTCGAAATGTTAACCAAGTACCATGGAACGCGGGTTTTTTAGAAATACCTTGTTCGCAGCCTTTAGCCGCCAAAGTTTATTGCTCTTTACCAGTACTAAAACACTACGAGCTAACACAGGGACCGCTGACACTGTAACTGTTATCAGGAGCTAGTTTGTTATCGCCCCTTGTCACCACAACCTGCTTAGTAACATAATCTGAGAGTGTGTCCGCGGATTAGTGACACATTTTTACGTGAGACTAAACAATGATCAATTGTTTCAACTGGCCCCCAACTGGACCAAATGGTGGTGTCAGGGGGACCAGTTTCAAGTGGCAAGAATCAAGAGGCTGAGTGGAATGTACCTTTTCGAGTTGTGAGAGTCGCGTCCAAGTCTTCTCAATCGTCCGATCGTAGTCATCGACCTCATATATATTGATGCAGCTATCGAACATGACGTGCGTGCGCTAAAGTGTCAAGTGTAAATTCCGTATTTCCAATCATTCATACAACGCAACAAGCAAGGCGTTCATTTCTGTGCGCCGAAGCGCAAATATCACAACATCTGTACGTCAGAAATAAGTTGGTTTGGTGAACCAACGCCTTTTTATAGCTTTGGACTGAAAATCAAGTGCTTTTTTAGACTTACCCTGGTGTTCATTATATTCGTCTCCGTATTGTTGATCGTCCCAGTTGTCGCGCGACTACGCACGGGACTGTGACCACTGGTATATCGTGGCAATTTTTCGGGAATTATCGGCTCAATTGAAGGCATCCACTCAATCCGATCCTCATGACTCAAATAATCATAGCGACTGCGCGGTTTATGGCTTTTTGTCTTTGCCAGGGCGCGTTTCTGCTCGCGCATTGTCTGTAGCTTGATGACAAACTCGGAGCGGTAGACGGGACGCGGTCGGATCCTTCAAAAACTATGGTTTTAAAATGCACACGTTGTTACAAATGCCCATTTGATTCAACGGTTGTTCCCCGTTCATATCCATGTGAAACATAAGCGAAACATAACCTATATAAGACAAGCACTAGTCAAACACGATATAAATGGTGAATTGAGCTGCTGCCACGGTGGATAGAGATAGAGTTCTAATGAATACATAGACAATATCGCTGATATTATCCAGCCTGACCTGGTCCTAGCTGGCGCGCGTGAGTGCGCGTATGTGTCGAAGGTGGTGAAATGTGGGTCTACTCAAAACAACGCGTTTGTTGTTACTTTTAACTGAGCCATCAATTAACTCCAGGGAACGAGCCAAAATCAGCGCTCGGCACTAATTTTAACCACCCGGTCTCTTTTTTTTGTAATCATCATTATGCATTGCGGATCACACAATGGCGTGTCAATGTCACAATTTTTAACGCGCCGCCGGTTCTAAATCGCCAAATTAAACAACACAATATACAGCCTGACACGTAAAGAGTCGTGTTTGGCGCCAACCGAGCCCTGAAGTGATCTTTATGTTTGTTTTTGGCATCGAGTCTGTTGGCTCCATTGCCGGGCTCTTGGTCAGGTCGGTGGTGGTAATGGCGGTGGTGTAATCCAGTTACAAAATCGAGGACACCCCATTATTAAATCAATCACAAGTTCACTTTGGCGTTTTCCAACCCCAGAATCAATCATTGAGTCGAGTTATGTCACTAATCTGCTCAGCTGATAATGAATGACGACATGTCGCTACAGCTGATTCAACGTAACTGGAATTTTGGATTTTAGTGGTATCGTTATATTAAGCCCGAGTTGCCCTTATCGACATTCAATTCAACTAACACGTCTTCTAAATATTCAACATTACCTGGCTGCCATGTCGACGCCGGCCACCATTTATCCCAAGTGCGTTTGTTTTCTTCCCTCGCCGTCGATGCTCGTATAAGCTCAGTCAGTGACGTTTTTCAGTTCTTCTGTGTATTTTTGTATGTTTTTACTTCTTCTTTGTCGTAAATCAGCGTCCTACCTTAATCAGGGTTACTACCGTACTGATGGTAAAGGGGGCATGGTACGCAAAACGAGGGCGAGATAGATTCCAGGTTCAAAATGGGGACTGGTATTTTGATTCTTCACTTCTTAACTCCAAGTGACATAATCGGCGGTTGAGCAGTTCTATTCTCTTTTGTTAATGTTAGACCGGAGATGACTCCATTGGCAGCAAGCGGTGGGCAGAAAAATGGACAAGCAGAGTGGTCAACCACTTCAACCAAATAGGATCTAAAGCGGCAAAACGTGATTTGTCCTTTGTTTTTTCTACCATCACTGGCACCGATGCAATAGAATTGCGAATAGAACGCGCATCAGTCAGGCAAATACAAAGTCTTATCGTATGTTATGTTAAGTATGATGATGGTGTTTTCTTGTAAGGGGGTTGAACATGTTTTAAAGGTCAGCACACCTCTACAATGACGCAAAGATGAAGGCAGCCATATAGAGCTGGCTTCAAGGTTAATCCAATTTTGGCTTTACAAGTGATGAAGTGCGCATAAAAAAGTTTGACAATCTCGATCGTCATATTTTATGCAAATATGACGCAGGCACCACATTTTTCGCGTGTATTCTATAATTAATTATTCTACTAATAATAACACTTGATCATTTAATGTCTAATTTTAAAATGTCACAAAGAGTATGGACTTGGCCCGCTGCTGCCGCCGACTCTTTTCCGTCCGCATTTGGCCATTCCCGATTCTCCACGCCTTACGACATTGTGATTTTGAACAAAAAACTAAACCGCCACCGTCCACTATACTGACAATCTGTGACACGCTCTAATGGGGTCGATCTCACGGGGGTAGTAGCGGATGGTGAAGCGCTTGTGAACACACACTTACCCAGGGTACGAGAATTCAGGTGATCAATCGGAGCATGATGTTAACCATTCGACCACGCTTCTGTTTCGTCTGTCGTTCGTTTCGTTTTTTTGTCGAAATGCTGAATGTAACATTAGATTTGGTGAACAAGTTCTTTGGATTATTTTCGGTCTCTTAGACTGTCATGTGGCTTTTTTCATTTCGGCGCGTTATTTTTTGATAATGATAAGAGGGCTGAAATATCAAACCGGTATTAAATCACTCGGTCTTGGGTACGGCACCAGATTTTAAAAAATGTTAACAGTCAGAAAGTATCTCATAAGTCCAATTTACATTCTTGACATTTAGGCCTTCGTATACCACTCCCCTGTCGAAGAGAACCGTTGAGGAACTTTTGTCTGTTCTAAAAGCCGAGTAGGGGCGCGATTATTTTACCCCAACTCACACACACACACATCGATTGCCACGTTTTCAAGCCACTCGAGTGAGTGGTTTTGGTCTGCTCGGCTGGTGTGCTGTCTGCTCGGCCTATTATCCGACTTAGTTTCATTTTTACATTATGCGTCCTCTGACCGAGCGATCAACCAGACGGATCTGCGATCTATTAACCGTTAGAATTAACCAAACCAATGAAATAGGGGGCCAGTTTTGGTTTGGGTTTGACCCTTACATCATGTTCATTCCGATTAGATTCAAATCCGCCCGTTTTTAAACCTGCGACACTTTAACAAGCTTGGTCATCAGTGGACAGAATGGTTCTAAGCTTCTATTGATATATAGCTCGGACCCTTTTCCACATATTTTGTGGCACTCAAAACTGTTTGTTTTTGCACGCCAAGTAGTCCTGCTCCTGGGTGAAGAATACAACAACAAACAGAACAATCTCAGAGGCCCAACTGCAATAATACCCGCCCACTTTTACGTGGACCAAACCCGTTTTGCCCGTACTAAGGGCGCCATTGGTTTGTATTAGAATGCGCAATAAACTATGTGTGTTCTGCTGCTTGCCTGGTAAGGGGGTGCGTGGTCTGTTAAATGAAAACTGAGAGCGAATCCATGGGCGAAGTGCTTGATTCTCGAAAGAAACAAGAAAAATGGTAATGTGAGTCCACATAATGAGCTACCCGAAATGGATCTAAATTTTCTAGTGATGCTCGGCTCCAGGTCGCGACTTCTAAAGGGCGAGAAGGAAATAACAATTCAAGCACACAAGACGCATTGCCAGTTAAGTGGCACCAAACAGTGGTTACGTGAGTACAGAGGCCAGTTGTCTGTTGACTCTCTCTCTCTCGTCAAGTCTTTTTGCTTGGTTCAACCGCAATCAATGTTAGAAGGAAACCAATGTGCTCGGTTTTCGCCATCGGAAGTGCCACTTGACGAACAGGGACCAATGAGCTGGTCCAACTTGTGTTGATTATATCAAACATGGTAAATTCAGCTGATAATTATTTATAGCCACAAATGCACACACACACAAACAACACTTGTAAGTAGCCAATTAAATGTACAACCAAGTGTTTCCGTTCTTGGGTTTGAACTTGGACAACAAAAAAAGTTCGCGTTATTTTTTTCTTTTGTGCAAAGTGACAGGGACGACGACCAAAATTGTATTATGCAACTTAATTTTGGTGCCTTTGGCCGAGACTCCGCCACCACCGCTGCCGCCGCCGCGGCCGCTGACAATGGTGTGGCGGTGGTGGTGTTGCGCCAAAAAAAATGATCTTGGTGTGTTTGTTGCCTTTATTCTGGATCGAAATCTGGAGAACGCGCGGCGAAAGAGCGCAAAATGAAATCAACATTTGTCTGGTTACGATTATGCTGAAGATAATCCTAGTCCACCGCCGTAAGCGGTTGCTTGTGTAATTTGTGGTTTTTCTTACAAATGGCTAAGAAAGGCAAATAATAGCCGAGAGATTCATATCTGCACAATGCGCTGCGTTGTACCAGTTCCGCTTCGATATAAAAGTATAAATAAACATCAAATGTGAGTTGGCGGTTAGACCCTTATCAACATTTAAAATATTTTTTGTCTGACCGTTTCTGAATTGCATTTTTCTCCGTCTTCACAATACTCAAAAACACAAAAAAAAGAAGAATGTGATAAGCGTAAGTATCGTGTCATACACACGCTGAGGAATTCGAAATTGTTCACACGTAAAATTGTGATCTGGTTGTGGTGCAGATCTCGCGTCTCTCAATTTATTGGTTCTAAACCTGGTTCACCTTGCACTAATATTTAGACTCGAAATGTTGAAATGAACATCATTAAAACATGCGGAAAGAGAGATCCGCAGACCCAATGCATCGAATGAGCGCAACAAATGTGAGTCTAAAAATGTGTTTCATCAAAAAAGCCTAATCAGGAAGAAGGGTTGTTTCCTCGGTCGTGAGCTTAAAATTTAAAGAAAAACTTTGGAAAACGTTGTATCGGCGGTTGCCGACCACTAGTTAGGCTTATAACCGGCGGTAAACCGCGAAAAACATAGTTTAGTAATAAACCCTCGGTGAGAACTAATGTATACATGGCTGCTGCTGCTACTAGTACTAGTAGGGCGATCATGCAAGGCGGATCACACACTTAACATAGTTTAGGCAAAGTGGTTTAAATATTTGACCGGCCCTCACCGCCTAAACGGAAAATGGTCGTAAATGTCTCATTACAAATGGAACATAATCTGGTTGTGGCATCAAATACAGATGTATGTGTGCCCAGTTTTTTTCGACTCCACTGGATCAAAAACAACGCCCCGGACATAGAAAGACCAAAAAGCAAAAGAAAAAAACGCAAATCCAACTCAAAGCCATTCTAATCTATCAACTAAACCTTTTTCTCCCGTTTCTTCTTTCTTCAATTGATGTACACAATTCACTCTCTGTTTGTTTGATTCGTCTTCTCTGTAAATCTCTAATTGACAATCTTTAGGCTATCGACAATCGACAAAACATATATGTTCTTTTTTTAATCAGGTCTTCAAAAAACTTTTTTTCTATTTTCAATGCTCACACACACACACACAAAAGCTTCCCCCTCATGCTGGGCTGAAAATTTTGCGTATATGGCTCGCGAGCGCCACACCGATAGGGAGAACGCGAGCATCCAACTTCACTGATACACACTCCCACTTTGGTGGATGATGATGAAGAAGTAGAAGAAGAAGAAGGTGCTCGGCGTACTAGTAGTAGTACCAAAACAAGGACGCCTGAAAAAAGAGGGAAACAGTAATGAAATGGGATAATGAGACGGTGATTGTCGCCTTATCGGGCTCGCTCAGGCCCGTGGGATGGCGTACTGAAAATTTGATTTACCCTCTTTATTCTCTTTAATCTCAAGTGGCGGTGCTGATGCTGGTGAAGCTGACGTCATTTTTAATGGTACTGGCTTATCGGGACTATTATTCTTCTTCCCGTAGCCGATGCAAAAGAAAAACTAGACATATGCACGGGGTAGGCAAGTTTTTGGCCGAGTTCGTCTTCGTGCTTATGCCCAATCGGCGGCGGGGTGATGTATGATTTGAGCCTAATCCGATTCACGTCAAATGTAATGATAGTTTCGACTTCGGGTGATACCTTTTTGGCGATAATCTGAGACGACATCGAA